>JAFBJT010106209.1:27566-53089 GCA_016785325.1 Chascanopsetta lugubris
TTTTCTCAAGAAAAAAATAATGATAGTAAAAATAAAATAAAGTATTATTATCAATAATAATAATAATAATAATTAATTAATTAAAAAAGGAAAAATAGACTACAAATCTTGACAATTGATCCTACTACCATGAAAATGATTGACGTGATGAGTAATCAATAAGTCTGACGTCCCCTGAATGCAGCATCACAACAAACGAGCCTCGTGAGTGAAGAGACAAACACATGCAAAGACAAATGAAACGCTGACTCAGACGTCACGAAGGAAAACTCCCATAATGCCTCTGGAAAGTCAGAAAACATGTTATGGCAGCTGGAATCTCAGATTGCGAGACTGAGTTCCCCCTTGTGGCGGCGGTGGGGATGGCGGCGGCGGCGGCGGCGGCGGCGCTTGGTTCCCGTACGTGACTGATCTGATCCTGCGTCTTCTTCACTCTCTGCATCTCGGGCGTGTCCATGACCACGCTGAAACCTTTGCCTTTGTTCTTCTCAAAGTCTTCTTTGTAGAGCGCCTGTGAAGCCGCCATGGATCAGGAGGAGGGAGGAATGTGGGGTTAGGGTTTAGGGTTCAAACCCCCGGGCCCGAGGGCCCGCGGGCGGATTTGACACTTCTCAAAGACCACGACCATAAGGGGTCGGGTTCTTCTGAGTTTAGACCTGAGGAGGAAACTCTGGTGACGTTCCACAAGTCTCAGTGTTTATATGAAGGTAAATCTGAGAGAGACACACACACACACACGCGCACACACGCACACACACATACACACACACACACGCCCACACACGCACACACACACACACACACACACATACACACAGTCCCTCGTCTCTCGTCCTGTTGCTCCACTAAATCTCATCATCGCTGTTTTCAACATTGAAAAAGTCACAACTCTTTCATTTCAAATACATCTGGTAATTAATTAATTGATTTATCAATATTGATTAATTTGTATCATAACATTTTTTATGCAACACGATTCAACAAAACACACGACTGTACGGTCCTTTGGTCCTTTCCTTTGAAAGAAACCGTGTTGTCTTTGATCATCAAAGGAAATGAAATCCTTTGGTGATTCATCTTTTTAATCAATTATTCAATTAAACCTTATTTACATAGCTCCTCCCACACCTGCCTTTCAAAGTGCATCTCAAGCGATCGATGAGAATCTGATGAAAATGCCGACAATTTATAACAATTTAGATTTTTAGATCATTTGATTCTTCAAATCTGAAATTATGATCAAATGAAATTCTAATCTCTTCCTTTTATCTGTTTGATCTTATTTGATCTCACCGTGTCCCGTCTGATTTTATTTGACCTTATCTCATCTTATCTCATCTTACCCTATCCTTTTTTTCCAATCTTAACTTATCTTATTTTATCTTATCTTATCTTTTCCTGTCTTAATTTGATCTTACTTTGTCATCTCTGGTCTCATATTTGCCTGACTTATTTTATCTTATCTTAACTCATCTTATTTTATCTTATCTTAACTCATCTTATTTTATCGTCTTATCTTATTTCATCGTGTCCTGTCTTATTTGGACTTACCTTAACTCATCTTATCTTATCCTGCATTTCTCACCTTAACTCACCTTGTTTGATTTCTTCTTATCTTACCCTGTCATATTTTATTTTTGAACTCATCCCGTATTATAAACATACACATCCCCTTTTATCTGACCTTATCTTACCATATCTTATCTTATCTTGTTTAACCTCATCTTATGTCATCTCCTCTGAAAATGAGTGAACCCGCTGTGTCTTTGACGTCTCGACCCCCCGTGCTCACCCGCTCCTCTGCGGGATTCGAACCTCCGACCTGTGGTGACCATTTAAGTGAATTAGCCGACGGTGGCGGCGAAAGGCTCCAATTACCGGCTCCACCTCGTTAACTCCTTCAGCGCCGGGCCTTCGGCTGCTGTTCTCTTAGCATGATCTTAATTACACTAATGAGCTGAAGCACGAGCGCTTTCATCCCAAACTGAGGCCTCAACAGCCATTTAAAGACGCTTTAATTTGTCTTTGACACTAATTAATTCTTTTTTTTTTTTAGCTGCTGATGTGACCTCAGATGAGAGGAGGGGAAATACGCCTCAGAACAGACACAGTTTTTTAAATTAAAGGTCCAGTGCGTAGGTTTCAGATGAAATATGTTGCATTTGAACTAAGCGTGAGATGAATGTGATTTCATTCGACTCGTGTCGTTATTGTTTTTAATTAGTTACATTGTTGTTTTTATGACTGTAGATTGACACCGGCTCTGATACAGAAATCCCGCACATTCTGCCTTTAAATAGTGTTTATGATGGGATGTCACCTTTAAAGGGGCCCTATCATCAGAGAAACATGGTCCAGGATTCCAAAAATGACCTAAATGCATGTTGGAGCGGTGTGACGTCAGCCAGGGGGCGCTGTGATGCCTGCTCCAAACTGGTGCTCCAACTATGACATCATAGTGCCCCTAATGTACATATATGGTCATTTGGTCCGTGTGTCTTGAAAACGTGACCACGCCCACCAAGCAGAGGTGCACGCCTCTAACTGCTCATGTTCACTCCAGAGGTTAGCCAATCAGGTGAAAGTGAGCTTTTAGGGAGGGGGCGGAGCCTATTATTTGTTTGTTGACTTTCACGCGTAAGAAGAAAACATGATCCAACATTCTAAAACTGTAAAAGATGTAAATGCATGTTGCCGTCAGCCAGGGGGCGCTGTCATGTGTGGTTTCACTCCCTCTGCTCACTATGACATCACAGTGCCCTGGACGCACATATATGGTCATTGGGTCTAGTTGTTCGGAAAACCTAACCACACCCACCAAGCGGAGAGACTGAAGGCGGGGCTTCCGGAGGTTAGCAGGAGAAGGCGGGGTCGTAGGGCAAAAGGGGGAGGGCATTTTGTTTTGTTTTTTTTGTTTTTTTTACTTTTTCAATCTTTTCAATGATCCTTAAAGAGTTTGGGGGATAAATGAAAGGAAGTGAGCACTTTGTTTGTTTCCTTCCGTGGAGAACTTCACTTGCCCATGAATAAATGACGGCGTTTCATAATAGATGGCGAGAAAAGATGCAGACGTGACGATCGCCGGCCAAACCTCTCGCTGGATAATTGAAAACAGCCTCTTGACGACGTTCCAGAGCTCGTTGTCGTTTCCTCCTCCGGATCCCAACTCATTAAAATTCACACTTTTTCGTAACAGTCTGTCCTGAGCTCGTCGCGTCACCGCCGCCATCGCTACTTCCTCCTCCTCCTCCTCCTCCTCCTCCATCGCCGCCATCATGGGAAAATTCCAGCGGCCATTTTATCAATATGCCATTCATCATGATAATAGATGTATCTGATGTTAATGGCGATAGTTGATAAAACAGCTTATTAACCTTAATGACAGTGTGATCTTTTACAACTGAGAGGTTGTCTCACCTTCAATTACGCTGAGTAATGATGATACAGATTTAATTAATGCTTAAGTGCTGAAACAGGGCTTTTCATTTGGCCGTCAGCTCGCCATGCAGGCGGCAAGTCAGTGGGACTGCCCCTTTAATTCTTCTCTGTTCATTTGTGCGCGTCAGGGCAACAACTCGGATTTTTATTCTATTCATTTATTTATTTATTCTTTCATTTATTTTCATATTTATCTTTAAATTCAAACGATTATTTATTTATCCATTCAATTGTTTTTGTATTTCTCTTTCAATTCAAACTAAAAGTGTTATTTCAGTGGGATATTTTGGGGGGTTCTGCTCCCGAGGGCCGTAACTGGATTTATATAATATTACATTTTTTTTCATTTCATTTCATTTGATTTAATAGAATTTAATGTATTTCTTTGTTTTGTTTTTATTTGTTTATCTTTCAATATAAAAGAACATCTCATCCTACAGTGGTGAAATGCTTAAAAAAAAAAAGTGAAATGTTTTTGTCGATAAACTCCCCGAGAGAAAAACGTTGTCAGAGAAAAAACAAAAAAAGTCAAAAAGAAAACAGCCTCAAACGGAACGAGTGTGTCGCTGCGCCGTCTCCTCGCTCCTCTGCCGTCCCCCCGTCCGTCCCCCCGTCCCTCCGTCCGTCTGTGTCCCTCTCACACTGTCGGGTGGCACAGATGCACATTCAGCTGAGTCTTAATGGTGTGAACCCGTCAGCTGTCCTCAAACCCGGGACACAAGCCTCTCCAGTGTTTCCACGCTCGAGACGATTCTCACCCGAGAGACGCCAACACAATCCTGCGCTCTGTTCTTCCTCCTGCTCCTCCTCCTCCTCCTCCTCCTCCTCCTCCTCCTCCTCTTCCTCCTCCTCCTCTTCCTCCTGCTCCTCCTCCTCCCCCTCGGACCGGTCAGCTCTGAGATAACGAGTCCTCCTCCTCGTCCTCGTCCTCGTCCTCGTCCTCGTCCTCGTCCTCGTCCTCGTCCTCGTCCTCCGCCTCCTCCTCCTCCTCCTCCTCCTCCTCCTCCCAGCTCCCGCACTCAGACACCGAACCTGTGTGAAAGTACAACATGTGTCAACATTTGAGGTTGGAATCACGAAAAGTGAAACTGAAATCCATTCTTTTTACACCTTCAACTCTTGAAGCCTGTTTCTCTGATTGAGGATGAGCCTCCGTGTTTTTAAACAAGGGGCTTGTCCAGAACTCATGGTATTTTTATATAGTATTATATAGTATATTTATTGTATTATAGCAGTTTGGCTTTTATATTTTCCAATACATGTCTCGAAATTGAGATACTTTTTTTGTCTTAATTTCTTCCTCAGGTAAAATATAGTGTTTATACATATATTTTTTTATTTTGTTTTATTTCTGTCGTTTTAGAATAAGAAGTTAATTTTCAGATTAAGTTCAATCTTACTTTATCTTGACTTATCTAATTATTACATTATCTTACTTTGACCTTAAGTCACACTTTTTCTGGACATTTTGCTCGTCAGAATAAGTTTTCAGCTCATGTGTTGGAATTTCAAAATATTATTATTATTATTATTATTATTATTTTGATAAATGTCTTTATTTTTTCTTTTCAATTTAAAGAACATTCATTAGACTTATTTCAGCTGCTGAATTCTCATTGCTAATGTTTTCGTTAGATTCTAATTACAAGCTGTTATTGATCATCATAAGTATTTGCATGTTCATCAGTGTAATTGTCTGAATTCCAGTTTTCCTCCGTCACACGACACAGAAACAAGAACTCTGTTGAAACGTAGAAGTTTATCGTCCGTTTAACTTAAAACACGTCAAGTACTTTTACTCTTCATCTCATGACATCATCTTCACCTCTTCATCCATCCACCCTCCTCTTCCTCATCTCACTCTACCTCTTTTTCTCCGTCTCTCACTTGGCCTTTGTCTGCTGCCAGTGTGTGTGTGTGTGTGTGTGTGTGTGTGTGTGTGTGTGTGTGTGTGTGTGTGTGTGTGTGTGTGTGTGTGTGTGTGTGTGTGTGTGTGTGAGACTGGGTCGTCCTCTGCGTCTTTCACACTCCCTCTCCGTCTCCATCGCTCTCTGTCCCTTCGCATCGGGGCGAGCGAGCGGCGCCGGGGCCCCGGTGACAGTGGCGCCTAATTAAGACGTAAAAGTGCGGGCAGCAGGTTTGTGAAGGTTACACTGTCTGTTCCACAGGAAGTGATAAAGAATGGAGTCACTGATGACATGTGACGTCTCCACCAGGGATGATGCAAACCACCGCTAATGAAGAGAGGGAGGGCGAGCGAGAGAGAGAGAGAGAGAGTGGGGACAGTGTGTGTGTGGGTGTGTGTGTGTGTGTGTGAGGTCTTTGGGTTTCAGGGGCAGAGTATCTGAGTCAATTAGACAGATCAAGTGCGTGAGAGTCAGTCTCTCTCTCTCTCTCTCTCTCTCTCTCTCTGTCTCTCTGTCTCTCTCTCTCTCTCTCTCTCTCTCTCTGTCTCTCTCTGTCTCTCTCTGTCTCTCTCTCTCTCTCTCTCTCTGTCTCTCTGTCTCTCTGTCTCTCTGTCTCTCTCTCTCTCTCTCTCTCTCTCTCTCTCTCTCTCTCAGTATTGCCTCCCGTGTTTGTTATGATACTTAATAAAGTAAATAGTGAGAGTCCAAAACAGAAACTCATTGAGTAACGAAGCGTCGTCAGTATAAAAGTAACATTGTTACATTGTAAAAGTAACTTTTTTTATAATCCTGTCACTTGGTTACTAAATGTTACTTCTTGGGAGAAGTGAAGTCACTCGATGCTCGACAGCAGCTGCTGTAACGTGAGTTTCCCCAGAACTCTGGGATCATTCAAACATTCTCTTCTGTTTGATTCGATCGTAGACGTACAAACTTCTTCTCCAGTCGTAATTGTCTCGTCTCGATAAAGATGAAACGCTGAAAATCTAAAAACCTCAGCTCACGTCGGGATGAGTGTCGCCGCGTGACGGAGAAATGAAACTCAAGTAGATGCATAAAACATGGCGGCCGGCGGTTTCTACTCGGTCTGAATCTCGTCCACGCGCTTAGAACCAACGGGGCGAGGTGTCACGTGACGTGGAAGGCCACGCCCCTTAATTATGCTCTGTTCAACTTCACCGATATTAATATAGTTGTCAATGAGTACAGCCACCAGAGGGCAGCACAGAGTAAAGAGTTTCTAACTGTTGATTTGTAGTATTTTTTTCTTTTCTCTCGTCTGCATTATGGTTAACACGTGACCCTAGTGGTTGAGGATGGTACTGCACCAATTTACATATGAAGATGCTTTTATTTGGAAATGCCTCCATTTCCTGTTTGCGTTTGACTCTCTCATGGGGGGGGGGGGGGGTGTAGATCTGAAAAATGTGAAGCCGCCGAGCTGTAATGGCCGCCTCGTAATGGGCTTCTTAAACACTTCTGCCCGCCGCGCTCCGACTTCTCCCGCTGCCAGAATATCCACTTATGTGCTCTCTGTCTTTCTCCACCGCGCTAAGTGTGTGTGTGTGTGTGTGTGTGTGTGCGTGTGTGTGTGTGTGCTGTCATATACCATCTATGGAGACGGCGTTCAGACTGAGGACCAGCTAATTGGGGACAGCTTGTCCAAAGTTGTGTCCCCAACTGGGAAAAATCTGATTTGTGGATCAATGGCTCAGGTTAGATAGAGCCAGGATTTAGACTAAGTCTGCAGGAAATGAATGAAAGTCTATGTAACGTCTCTCTCTCTCTCTCTCTCTCTCTCTCTCTCTCTCTCTCTCTCTCTCTCTCTCTCTCTCTCTCTCTCTCTCTCTCTCTCTCTCTCTCTCTCTCTATCACTCTCTCACACACACACACACACACACAGTGTTTACATTCGATAGGATTCTTATATTGGGCTCTGGACCGGGTCCCAGCCTTGATTGTCCGGCTGGGTCCAGACTGACAGGGCGATTTGCACGCAGGCTCAGTGAACTGGGCTTCGGGCGCCCGACACATGTGACCCAGGACACGTGTGTGTGTGTGTGTGTGTGTGTGTGTGTGTGAGAGAGCTGCTGCACACGCAGACAACATGCAAAGGGGAACAGAAGGAGAGAGAGAGAGAGAGAGAGAGAGAGAGAGAGAGATGTGTGTGGAGGTGGAGGAGGAAATGAAAAGATGGAAGCAGACGACCTTAAGTTTCAGAGGGAGCGTTTGAACTCAGATCCTCCAGATTATCGAGTGTCAGATCACACGTGTGTGAATGTGCAACGTATAGATTTTCGACTTGGGGCGAAAAGTTTCCAGTGGATTTCACGATGTCGCACAAAGAGAGATCCTCTGTGGCGTCGTCGCACAGGAGTGAGTGGGTTCAGGGTGAATTTATAACGTGTGATGAGACAGTGAATAAATAAATCAATCGATCAAACCAAGGGAACAGCCGTCGAGACTTTTCTAGTATTGATGACGATTCAACCCGCTTCAAAGCTCATGTTTTCACCCATTCATCCGTTTTCAAAAGTCATTCGTTTTCACCTGTAAACACATTCGTCGGTTCTCACCCAGTCACTCAAACATCAGTGTTCACTCATTAACTCATTCATCCATTTTCAACCGTTTACATATTCCTCCATTTTCACCAATCAACTCATGCATCAACTCTCACCCATTCATTCATTCATTTTCACCCATCAACTTATTCATTCGTTTTCATACCTTTACACCCATTTTTCCCATGTCCAGTCATTCACCCATTCATCCACTCTCACCCAGGAACCTTCATTTCCTATGGTTTCAGCTGAGGTATTGTTTACCCTCTCCTGAGAGAGAGAGAGTGTGTGTGTGTGTGTGTGTGTGTGTGTGTGTGTGTGTTGTTTTTAAAAACACCATGAAGCGAGGTGGAGCAGCCTTTGACCCGGTTCTCTGCGTCTCTCTGTGGAAACAGGCGGCGTGATGGTAATTCATCATCTGTCCTGTAGGGGGATCGTTAGCGGCCGTATTTACAACATCTTCAGGAGTTCCTGTGGTGAGAGTGTTTCCAAAGCGTCCACAGACAGTTTCCATGAATACTGATCACCCTCATATTCCCCACAGTGTTTTACATTACTGCGCAGACACCAGTGGAAATCTGAGCGGGGGGGCGGAGTAGAATAATATATAGATTGTTTACTGAAAATAATACCGGGGGCAACAGCAGGGGGCGCTGAGCAATACACTTAATATTCTCCAATCGAGCCGCAGATCGTGCGTCGGAGTCACTTCCTCCGCATATTTACTGGAACCACTTCCTGCTGCGATGTACACGTAAAATAAATCTGGGGGGAAAGTGGGCGTGTCCACGTCTGTAACACGTGACAATTAAGTCTAGGGACGAGTGGGAGGAGCCAAACTGCAGGCGAAGACGTCAACAGGGACAAACAACGAGGCCTGACATCTTTCGGTGGTAAGAGCCGACGCAGGTGAAGATGCGCTGTACACAAGAATAAATAACTCGCATTGTGGACTTGATTTGAAGCCCCGCCCACTGATGTTACAGCTACAGTTTTACTTGTTTTTCAAATTAACATCAAAGTTCCCTTTTTCCTCATAGGGGTCTGAGTGTTGTCATGTGAATCGACATGTTTACACGTAAAGTTTTGACAGGACATTTTTTGCAGCAGGCGAGGCGAGGGATTATTACGCATGTGTTTCCAATCTGAAAACGGACGCAGGCGTCGTCAGTGTATTAAGTTGTTATTATTATAGTTATTGTCCTGCACCATTTGACATCAAGTGCTCTCTGATTGGATTTGCCTCCTCTGTGTTATACGAGTTGTTATTGAAGTGGAATAGAAAATCAATTTGCCCTCTCTGCATCTTTACACACACACACACACACACACACACAGAGACACAGACACACACACACACACAGACACACACATACACACACACACACTCTCTGGTAGGACCCTGATTGGCATAATTCATGTCCTCACCCCGTGAACGACCCCCGGTGTTAAAGGGCCAGTGTGCGAGACCGAGGTGAAACTTTCCATTTTTATTGGCAGCAGCTTGGATGATGAAATATTCATGCTGGCACTTTTATGAATGAGTGTATAGATTGTCCTTTTCATTACTTCACTCGTGGTCTGTCGCTGACCTGTGGTGATTCATGAGTACATGAGTTTAATATCACATTAATATCACTAATAATAATATTATAGATTTCAAACGGCACCATTCATCACTCCACTGAGACTTATATTTGTATATATAAGAGAGAGAGAGAGGGCGAGAGACAGACAGACAGACAGACAGACAGACAGGCAGACAGACAGGTGCCATTAAAACACGCAAACTGAAATTCTAACCCTTCTAAAGGATGAACGCTCTCTGTTTATACAGTCATTCACCCTCTCATGGCCACTGACAATTCTTCAGCGTCACGTTTTCACCACTCACGCACACTTGTGTGTCACGTGTCTGCAGGTGAGGCGTTCAGGGAGCGTCTGTAAATAAAACAGCCCCGCTCCCCCCGCTCCCTGCGCTACTCTGAGTCTGCGCAGCCTCACGAACGTCCTCGCGCTGCTGGAAGCCGCCTCCTCATCGGTTCCTGGACCCGAGGAATCCAATGGAAACTATGAGGCGGCGTCAAGAATTAAAGGACGTCTGCACAGGAGAAGAAGGGAAGAGGGGAATTTGTCCGTGATGTATAGATTCATTTACCATCTGTGCTTACACAGAGAGAAAGAGAGGGGGGGGCGGGGGGGGTGTGAGGGACGCCAACACATACGCAAATGTCGCAGCACAGATCTGTTATTGTGTTTGTTAAAGAGCGGAGTGATCACTGTGTTTGGAGAGAGAGAGAGAGAGGATGGATGGGTGGATGATGGATGGATGATGGATGGATGATGGATGGATGGTGGGTGGATGATGGATGGATGATGGATGGATGATGGATGGATGATGGATGGATGGTGGGTGGATGATGATGGATGGTGGGTGGATGGTGTCAGAACACACACACACTCCTTTAAAATATTCATTTTACTCTGAAACTGGAGTCTATGTATTTTAGTTGACACATTAAGATAAGAATCTTTTCTGAGGCTGAATTTGCACATTTTGTTTTCGTGAGTCACTTTATTGTGCAATTTTGCACAACTGGCTTTTTATAGATTAAAAAAAGATGATCAATTGAGTGGAATTAAACTTAAAATAAGACGTATGTGTGCAAAATGCAACTATTACACTCTCAACCACGTCATCATCATTATTATTATTTGCATCGAATTTACAGAATGAAATCATGAAAAATAGAGTAAAATAATATTATAATTAGATCACAATGGAAATGATGAGTGCACTTGAAATACATGGATCCTGGATTCATTTCCAAATATATATAAAAAACATAGTTTGTGTTATTTCTAAATAATAAAAATGACTAAATAGAGTTATTATCTAATATCCTTCCACGACATCACTACATCACCTACTCATCTTGGAATTTCATCCTCTAGAGGTTTTACTGACGTGTGTGTGTGTGTGTGTGTGTGTGTATTACGTGAGCAAAGTGCTAACACATTGCATGTTTAGCAGACACACACACACACACACACACACACAGAGGTTTTCAGAGTGTGTGTAATCACAGGATAATACCGACATATACATCGAGACGCCATTCAGCGGCGCGGAGAAGGTCTGAGGCCCTTTGTGCGGCGCTGTTACAGCAAACACTTCACAATAATGGCGCAACCTGTTTATCAGGCGGGAGAGAAGTTTGTTTGTGACGGGTCTGGAGGCACAAAGGGGGAAGGAGGCGGAGTCTGTGGAGGACGATGAAGGAGGAGGGAAGAGTTCTCCGCCACTGACAGTGAAGGAGATGTTCAGGTTCAGAGGCGGAACCGAGGGACACGGAGGATCAGGGTCAGCGTGGAGGAAGAGGACGATGAGATTTTCAGAATAAAGTTGCAAAAACAGAATTCGAAGGGACAGGAAGTGGGAGGGGTTCGATGAAGGAGACGCCCACAACGAGTCTCATTAGCGCCCTGCAGAAACCGCCACGGAATCGACATCCATCTTTACATACAACCCATCACAATATCACCACCTCCGTCCGTCCGTCCGTCCTTCCTTCCTTCCTTCCTTCCTTCCCTCCTTCCTTCCTCCCCTCCACCTCTTTGAACCTCAGCGCTTTAATCATTGGAGGAAGTGATCCCACACCGAACACGTCTGTGTGAGCTGCCCACTGTAATCACACACTCTGTAGGAAGGAGTCAAACACGGCGAGGGGGCGTCGCCGCTGTTCATCAGAGCCGCTGCACAATGTGCTTACGTGTCCGTGGCGGCGGCCGAGACGGCGGCGCACGCAGCGGCGAGACAATCACAAACACTACGGGCCGTGTTTTTGTGTTTAGGGTCAGGAGACGGAAAATAACAGAGAGAGAGAGAGAGAGAGAGAGAGAGAGAGAGAGGGAGGGCGAGAGAGAGGGAGAGCGAGCGACTTGAATGTAGTTATTTACCGCTGGGCTCCGCCTGTCACCGCACCTCAATTTTCACCGTGTGTGACATGTCAGCCATGTTAGCGTCACAGCCGCGATGCATGCAACATTACAAATAAACAGAAACAGGATACCCCCGCTCGCTCCCACCACACACACACACACACACACACACACACACACACGCACACGTACGTGTTCCGAGGGTCAGTTGGTCTAAATTCAGAAAAATGCCGTGTCTGAGCGCGCATACGAAGTTTAGGTTTCAGCGGCTGCGGGATCCCGGATGAGTGGGATTTGATTTGAGCAGAATCTGGAGTGAACACGCGACGTGTGTTTTTTATAAACTCGTGTAACTGGACGAGTCCACGCGTCCGAGGTTTTGACGAAGACGTCGTGAGATCGAATCCCTTTGAAAGTGGATTCTATGTTGTTGAAAACCACAGAAATCCCACGACAGCGGCGCAACGGCAATGAAGTCCAGCAGAATCAGACGGAGCATCAAGAAGAGACTTTGTTTGATCTTTCATTCTTTTATTCTAAGATACTTTGTTTCGTTTTTGCCATTTGCTTTGAATTCATTGGCTATCAACCTCAACTGGTTTCAAATACTCGTTTCTGCCTCCTGTACAGACAAATCACTGACTCAGCGCGTTTGAACAAACATCCACTAGAGGGCGATGCAGTGGGGGGAGTTCTTGTTGCAGTACCACGAGTGGCCACTGGGGAAGATTTGCTGAAAGTCTGAGGGGAGGAGCCGTTTCCTGTTCTTCATGTTCATACATAAAGGTTCGGCTCCTGTTTTCTTCCTTGGGTCTCCGTCGTCTCATCTGAACCGCTGCCTGCGCTGCCCCCTGTGGCTCATCAGTGGTACTGCTTCAGTTCGCCTGCATCTCTTAGCGCACGACCGTGAGCGACGTTATCAGAGACGAGCCTCCCTCCGCGTTCACATCTAGAATAAAACAAGGAGCAGGATCTTGTTCAACAGCTCCAATAAATTCCTTTGACCTAAATTTAGCAGAAATCCTGACGTCTGATTCGTCACCGCCGAAACAAAAAAAAGCCCCAAAACCATCTCCGGGCCTCGAGTGTGGCACGAGAGCCAGGAATAGAAATGTCTTTGTTACGGTACGACGCCTCTGATCTTTATAAAAATAAATAAATAAATAAATAAAAATCACAGAAATTGTGAAATCGCCTCCTCGGCCTGAAGAAGGACAGCGAGGGGCTGCGGCGCGGCATCGACCCACCGCCGCCGCCGCCGCCGCCGCCACCGCGAGTGGCCCCTCATCCCTTGCCTTTCCTTGTGTTTTGGCTCCTGGGCTCCTCTGCATACTAATGATAGAAGGCGAAGCCGCCAGATTCCCACTGCTATCGCCTTTCTTCCTCTGCCAAGCGGGGCGCCGTCTAATACACCCGTGTTTGAGTGGCGTGTGGGGATAGAGCATGATAGCACACAATCAGCGCCATGCGTGTCTGTGTAATTTGCGTGTGCAAGCAGGGGGGGGCGGGGGCGGGGGCGGCGGCGGGGGGGGGGGTGGTGGTGGTGATGGGGGGGGGGGGGGGGGCGTGGGTCGGCCCTCCCTCCCTCTCTGCAATGCGTCAGGAAGCGGGCTCCTGGCAGCGCTCGCCGCGCAGGCCTCCGCTACAACGTGCCTCCGACACTTGCCAGCGATTCTGCCCGCGAGCGAGCCAGTATGGATCTGAAGCTACATCTGAATATTTTTGGTTCGTGCGTGTGTGTGTGTGTGTGTGTGTGTGTGTGTGTGTGTGTGTGTGTGTGTGTGGAACACAGATGGGGTTTAAGGAGATCTCTGTAGCTGGGCTGAGCGAACATCCAGAGATTTGCTCCGATGAAGATGTTTCGCTTTTTGTTTCACACACGAAACCACGACACATTTACAGGCCACGCCTCCTCCTGACGTCCACATGTTCACGGTTGCTGTAAACACAGCGGGTCAAGCAGGACTGACGCAAACGTTTTGCTGTGATGAACCGATTTAAAGGAAATAATAAACATAAACCGCTTATTATTATCTGTTATCCTTCTGCGCTTTGTCACTCCTTCGTCCGCTCATCTTGCAATTCATCCTCCTTAAATGTTACTCGCTTTTACTAACGGCAATTAAAGTTTCATAAAGTTGGATCATCAGAATCACCCCTCTCCAGAGGTGTGTGTGTGTGTGTGTGTGTGTGTGCGCGCGCGTGTAACCCGAGCATGGTGCTAACACGTTGCATGTTTAGCAGGTATACCATTTCCCATGTCCTCCATTAAGAATTAGCATGCTAACACCTGCTAATTAGCGCCGCACGCCGCCGACAGCTGAGGCTGCTGAGAGTGTCATTAGACCTGCAGGTGTTTGGTTCGCAGCCAAAGAGCTGGAGCGCGTTAATGGACACAGACGACTCGCTGCGTCGCAAAACACACGGCAGCCATTTTGATGCCCCCTGCCCCCCACCCCCCCACCTCCCCTTCACTCCCCAGGGCTGATAGTTCATTAACACCAGGCTGTGAGCTAAAGAAAAGAGGCACAGACACTGGTTTTATAACAACAGACATTATGAGTCACTTCAGAGTGAGGTCATGTGACATTACAGCCACACACAGTTATGGACAACTTGGTTTTACCAATTGAATATTGTCAGTAGTTTCTGCCTCTTTAAAACACTTGGTTCCGAGACACAGAAACCTGGTGAAATAAAAATGCTAATGCTTAAAAAAATGCTACCTAAGCTCCGCCTCTTTTGGAGGAACCAGGAAGTAGGAGGAGTTAAGCATCGGCAAGATGACGGCGAGCGAAGACGCGATTGAACCGCACACTATGAGCCTGAGATGATGCATAATTAAGGGGCGTGGCCCACCCCAGCTCTATCCGTGCCCCACCCCTTTGCGTTTTTGGATGAACCAGGAAGTAGGAGGAGTTAGGCATCGGCAAGATGGCCTCTGAGTAAACCGCCCACTACCAACTCCGCCCCCCCCCCCCAAACATGGCCACCGTTACACGAGCGCAGTAAGATCTTTTTGCCAGATTTGGGGGCGTGGACAGATTGAGTGGCTCCGCCCTCTTTTCACTTGTGCGGCTGTGGATTTTAGGACTCGACGTCTTCACACAGACTGAACCCGGCAGCGCGACGGAGGCCACTTCTTCTCCTCTCTGAACGAACACTCGCACTAACACTCGCACTCTTTGTTATTCCCACGTGAGGCCGATTCATTCATTCATTTTCAGGCGCGGGTTTATTCTCTCCACTTGTTTATGAAGTGGAAATGTCCCCAGAGTTTTGTCTGCGCGCCGTTCGTCACAGCGGCTGAAGATTTGAAGACTTAATCTGGACGGCAGCTGGAAATCACACCGGCGAAAATAAGAGCTTCTGACAGATTTGTAAACAATGAATAAAAAAATGGAAAAAACATTGGATTTTTTTTCTTTGACTGACTTTTTTCATTCAAAAATATTCTGGATATATTTTTGTGTTCATAAATTACAACATTTTTTCTCTCTTTTTTTTGCAATATTAGTTACTACTCTAATATATTTAGAATATATCTGGAAATGACACAATTTAAAACAAATTTTTTTTTAAGAGGCCGGAGTGATGAGCGATACCAGTCCCGACCAGCAGGGGGCAGTCCACACCTTTTGCCCTCACTAAACTGACAATGTCATGTCATCTTTACATTTACTCTAAAATTGAATTCTAAAAATGGATTAAATTCTTTCAAATAAAAAAGTAGAAAATGAAATGTATCCAAAAAAAAATCATATAAAACTGATTGACATTTTTAAAAAGACTTAAACCCAAGAACCCACTTGCGCTCTGAGCGCCATGCGTAACCTTTCCGTTCTCAGTGTGTGTGGACCGCAGTAAATGTCATTGCGTTACTGTTCGGAGCATCACGACAAAAACAACATGGACGCCGGCTGCGTTGATTCGACGGCTCAGAGGATCAAAGTGCTCCTCCATCACGCCGCCGCCGCCGCCGCCGCCGCAGGTGCGGAGGATTTACCTCAGCGAGGCGGCGAACGCCAACACACTTCCTGTGTCCGTGTGTGCACAGCCGCCGGGAGACGGATCAGAAGAATCCTCCCTCCATTTTCGTCCTAAGCTGCCCCAACGCCGCCGCGGGGTATGGGTTTGAATCCCCGAGATGTTTGTCTTGAAAATCTCATTATGCAAAGAGACAAAACTTCAGGTGATAAACGAGGAGTGGGATCATACGTGTTATCGCGCCCTCAGCAACATCACACAGGATCAGGTGTTTCATAACAAACCATGTGATGGAAGGAATGTCATAATATTCAGATGGAGGGCAGAGAGTTTATTATAAGACTAAATACTGAGGGAGAGTATTTCCATGTTTCATTCTTTCAACAGAAAAACATGGTCCAGATCGATGAGAAACACACAGACATAACATGGACTGCGCTTACTCTCTGCTGAGTCAGGCTTCTGGAGCCGTGCGCTGTAGTTCTGCCATAACAGCAGATGTCCACGCGTATGTTTCATATCTTTAAATACTACAGGAGGCGTAGAACTACGTATTTGTACCCTGATATCGTCAGACCGCTTCCAAAGGGAAACCATAACGGAGGCGATGTGGACCGCCGGCTCACAGCCCTGGTAGTCTGAGTGTTTCTGAGCCGCTCCCGGCACCGAGGCTTCAGGTGTTCAAACTGAAATCTCCCCGTTTGGCCCCGGAGCTCCCGTCACCATGGAAACCATTTCCCTGTCAACCCTCCACGTCTCTTCAGACTGCTCCGTCAACCTCCTCCCTTCATCGCCACATCTACTACCATCAAAGCTTCCCCTTCACCCCGTTGTTTTCAGACAGCTTTTGGGGGCGTGGCCTACCTGGACCATGTGGGCACCTCTGATCCATACTGGATACAGATGTTCCAGCTACGTGGTTGTGCCTCTTTATGCACGCGCACACACACACACACACACACACACACACACACACTATGATATATGTCTTTTCCATTTCTCCTCCCTGATCCATACTGGATACAGATGTTCCAGCTACGTGGTTGTGCCTCTTTATGCACGCGCACACACACACACACACACACACACACACACACACTATGATATATGTCTTTTCCATTTATGCTTCCCATTATACCGTGATAGAAACTCCAGGCTCCTCCTCCCTCAGCGCTCCTGCGCAGACTCTGCAGATCAGGTAAGTCTTCATTTCGGGACGTTACAAAAAAAGAAAACGATTGGACCAATTGGAAAAGTGGCCGCCATCGAAATTTGGAGTGCGATTATTCTACCGTGAAAATGAGTGTCGGGTAAAAACCGGACGTACTGTGTGTATAAAGAGACAAAGTGCTGGAGCGAGAGCACGAAGCCCCGCCCCCTTCCTGCTGCATTACACCGCATTTGTGTGGAAGACGCTTTTATCCGAATGACTCACAATTTAAAAAAACGCACCAGCGACCGGCAGCTATTTGCCGTCCTGGCGTTTTTCTCGAGGACACTTCAACCAACCTGCCGATTAATGGCCGGACCCCTTCAGGCCCCGCCCCCCTCTCCCCTCTCCCTGCCCCCTGCCCCCCCCACCACCCCCGAAACCATCATCTCACCGAAGGTGGAATCTCAGAGCAACATCTGCTGTGACGTCTCGGCGTGGCTTTCTTTTCCACAACCACACGAGTAAACGCCGCGTAATCGCCCCCTGAAAGCTCCGCCGCCGCCGCCGCCCTGGGGCCTTTGTGACACGATGGCTGGCGCTCACTCATCTGGGCCTGAATGAGGCTTTGTGCCGGGGATAATGGGAAATGTGGCGGCGTGGTGATTGCCGAGGGTCGGGACATGAAAGGGCTCCGGCTCACGGGAGACGGCTCGCTTCATTCTGGAGGGGCCTTGATTGAAAAGTGTTTTCTGGTGGGCGTCGCCCGTTTAGACGCACCTACAGAGGGAGGGTGAAGGGTTCAGGGCGCGAGGCGGCGGTCACACGTGGTCAAACACCTGCTGGCTCTCTGGTTCCCTGGTCTGCGGCGGCTCCATGGGTGTGGATGGAATTGAATTAAGAAGCTGCAGATCGAGCTGCAGATGAGGATGTGACCCACACCTGTGCAAGTCGTTCAGGAGGAGACGGATCAAATCCCCATCTCCTGACTGACCAGGTCACTGAAACACATGGTGTTCATCAAGACGGCTTTTATTTATTAAATTATTATTCTATTTTATTTATTTTATTTTATTTTATTTTTTTTATTTTTTATTTTTTTAAAGGTGCAGTCCCACTGCGTCATGATTCCACTCAGGTTTGGTGAACACTTATGTAATAGACTTATATAATATATAATAACTAACTGACTGGAGCTATGAATGTAATGAACTCTAACATTTAATCCAAAAAAATAAATGAAAATAAATGAAAATACAATAAATAAAAGAATTTTTTTTTAATCAGTTGGGAAAATAAAATCCATATTAGTTTGAAAATAAATGTCTGGACCTATGCATCTAATTAACTGTTGTTTAATCTATTTATTGAGTTTTTAATATATAACTTACATAACATGCTTTTATCTGGTTAGTCTTAAAGTGTGTCGTTATCTGGATCTATTCCTGCTCATGGAAAAGCAAATCTTTCAGACGGGACCTTTAAACATCATACATCATATTTAAATATAGTTACTGTTCAGTCTTTTATTTTGATGCCAACAACTCCACCATCATGTCACAGTTCAAACGCTGAGATGGGAAAATGTTTCTTGTACAAAAAGTACTTTCGCACAGACTTTCAAAATAAAAGCTGGAGTGGCTGCGCGTCCCTGCCCGGTGTCGTGCAGGGAAACGTTATCGCCTGTCATTTCCTTTTCTTCCTCCGTTTACCGTCGGTGTCAAATAAATGTAAAAAAAGGCATTAAAAGATAAGTTGAGGGGGTGAGGAGGAGGGTGAGGGGGGGGGGTGGAGGGGGGGCGGTGGAGGGTAAGGTATGAGGTATGTGATGTGATGACAGCTGCAATCTCACTTCAGACTGGCAGGACATCACAGAGCGTGAAGGTAAAACGCCTTATCATCGTCGTGTGGAAGAAGCTCAGCTGTCACAGAGCTCATCCGACGACCTCGAGCCAAAACAAACATGGCCTCCGTCGCATGGATCCGCACCCCCCCCCCTCTCTCTCTCTCGTTCGGCGCGCGCCTGAGAAAACACTCCGTGCCGTGGAGGTATGCGGGCGAGCGGGGAGAAGAATGCGCCGCTCTCCGTTCTCCGGCGAGACGCTGCCAAACCAAATGTCTTTGTTTTTTGGGGGAGCGTCGGGCTTCGTTTAGCTCTCGGCCGGTTCCAGCCGAGGTCCGGTTCATTATCATCGCGTGTACGTCGGTGCCGTGCTGTCATGGCGGCCGTCAATACTACAGAGGCGACCCTGCTCTGATCCCGCTGTCCGAGCGCGGCGCTCTGGGCTCTGACTTGGCGCCGAGTCACGTTCGGGTCGTAGAGGAAACCGGGGACTGATCCCATCACGTGTTTGTGGGGTTTGTAGAACCTGCAGAGAAATCCTGCACAATCCACACAGCACCAAAATAAAATATATATATATATATATATATATATATATATATATATATATATTGTTTTGTAGAGATGTGCTGACATTGAATTGTCCCCTGCAGACGTTCCCTTGCTGTGCAGAACCCTGAGAAACGGAAAAGATCATCCGTGTGTTAACAGGTCATGTTTGTGCACAGTGAGATACAGTCTGAGCTCTCTCTCTCTCTCTCTCTCTCTCTCTCTCTTTTCTTATTTTCCTCATCGCCGGATCCGAGGATAAGAGCTGGAGAAAGCAACACACACACGGATCCTTAGAGATCATGCTGTACAATGTGTCTTCATTGGATTTTACAAAACAAATCTGCGCACTGTGCCTTTAATAGGAGTGTACGATTTGGTGACATGTAGTGGTGAAGTTCAAATGTTCGTATCTAAAAACTGCATACTGCTCCTTTAATGAAATAGCGTGTTCATATTCATGCTCTCATGTTCAAAAAACATATCTCTGTCCATCGCTGCAGCTCCTCTTTTCAGCCTCTGTCTCAAATACTGCTTTTTAGTTACTGTCTCTTTAAGGACCCCCCCCCCATCACGCCCTTACAGATGTCGCCTAGCAACAGAGGTAAAAGCACCTTTCGGGCCATTCTTAAAAAATCATAACAAATACTTAACGGAATCATAACGTCATATATTTTTTTTATCAGTACTTTGAAAAAGTGATGAATCCTGTTAGCGTGCTTCTTCTTCTTTTTTTCTGTTTTTTTTTTTTTCAAAACTCCGCCATGTGATCTCTTTACAGCTCCAGAACCAGGAAGCGCTGCGGGTTCAGCTGAAGCGGGCCGAGCAGGAGATCAGCCTGAAGCTGGCCGAGGCCATGCGGCGCCTGGAGGACCCGGTGCAGAGGCAGCGGGCGCTGGTGGAGGAGGACCGGCACAAGTACTTGGGCCTGGAGGAGCGTGTCCTCACACAACTGGGGTAAAGCTCGCCCATGTGTTTCATTCGCTCACAGTGCAGAGATGCGCCCGTTTGCATTCATCCCCGAATGTTTGCGTGAGAATCCCCGAGGAAGAATTAGAGCCGATTCAACACACACACACACACACACACACACACACACACACACACACACACACGCAGCTGCCGCCACGCTGCCTCCGTACACAGGAAATCCCCAAAAGGCTTCTTCTTCTTCTTTTTTTTTTATCATCTCACCTGAGCCGTTCAGCCCTGAAGTCGCTGAGTGACGAGCCAACGCCCTGAAATTACAGCCCACAGGTTGGAACAGGCAGAGGCAGAGGAGTCGGCCTCAGTCCTCCTGCTTTTACTTTTAAAACACTGGCGGCGTCTCGCCAACAGGGAGCGTTAGTTTTTATTTGGACGTTTACGAGCGGGAGTGAAAAGTCTCATCGGCTCCAATAAACAGCGGGAGAAGATTCTGCAGAGCGGGAATAAACAGAGTGGGCGGATCAGAGACCAAGTTATTCTGACTGTTGACGACAGAGAGAGGGTTCGAATGTCAACGTCAGCAGTTTTGCCAGATTACCTTCATTGTTGTTTAGTTGTGGATGAGTTAACACTTGGTGAGACTTTGCTTTGTTTCTCTTTCTAATGTGATGAAATAATAATGCTACTAATGGTAATAATGATATATCTGGACAATAATATGTAAATATAATATAAACAATAATTGTAATAATATGCAATAATAAGAATAGACCATAATAATAATGATAGTAATTATCATCTTCATCATCATCATTGCAATGATACAAGTACAAATGATCACAAATGAAACCGACAATAGTACAAATGATCATTGTGCTAAAAATGAAAATAAGAATCATAATAATAATGACATTTTATTTGTAGAGCGCTCAAAGATGCCTCATAAGAATAAAGGAGATTATACAAATATCAGATTGACAGATGGAGACCGAGCAGGAAACGAACAACCTATTAAAAAAATCTAAATGAGAAAAGAGGGGACGATACACAGAAGATTACACAGAGTATCCTCCGTTCACTTTCAGGGAAATAAAGAAATCATGACGCTGCACTGCAGAGGTCAGCGAGACCTGTGCAGTACTAGAATGACCTGACCTCAAATCAGCAGGTCCGAGCACCAGTGTACACATCCTCTCTGGACATACGTCATGTTATTTATGATCTGAGTGGAAATCTCCTGAATCCTAACAATCTCATAAATACACGTACTTGTAATCCGGGTCATCTGAGGGGAGGTGGAGAGGTCAGACCTGAAACCACATCACCAGGACTGTAGTGACCTGAGGGCTCATCCTGTGTCAATTCTTGGTACTTTATCTCATCTCTGAATCTGACAAACAGCGCCAAGTTCTCACCTGTGTGTTTGTCTGTTTGTTGTCGATTCCACATAAAGGCTTCAGGAGGGTTCAGTCACATTCCAAAGCAGAGATCAGTGTATTTTGGAGCGGATCCGAGATTGAAAGACCTGTTTTTGTGATATGCAGGTTTGAATCGAGGCGTTGACGGAGGTGTGTGATATCCAAGAAGGATCAGGGGAGTTCACTGTTGATTGTAGATTTTTTTTTTTTTTATTCATGCTCTTTATGTTTTTTCATAAGTTGCAAAACAGTTTACAGGAGTCAAGAAATAGCGCAAAGGTAATAGATTACTTGTTGTGTCCGTGGAGTCACACACAGTCTCTGTGTGTGTGAGAGATTTGAACCAAAATCGAAAATCTGTTTCCTTTGTCCTGAGAATTTCCCATCATGCTCTGCTCTCAGCAGCGGGCCCATGATATCGCAGGGCATTTAACACACACACACACACACACACACACCCCAGCTCCCCTGCTATAAACAGGGTGTTTCTCAGGGGTACCTGTCCACAATGAAACGCCGTTTCCATCCCACTCTGCTCACAATGTTATCGTTGGGCACATTTCCCCTCAGAGTGGCCAGGTTTATTTTCCCTCTCTCTCTCTCTCTCTCTCTCTCTCTCTCTCTCTCGCTCCCTGAGAGGAAGCTCTGTCGCCACTAAGCCCTCATTCAGTGTGTAAACATGTGTGGTTCCCGGGATGAGATCCAATTTAATCCGGTCGGAGCCGTGGGATTCAGACGAGAGGTGAAACGGAAAAGTTTTCTGCCGTTTATCCTGGTGCATATTTCACATCATCCTCCTGTTCCTCTGCCACCTCCACGTCTGCCGTCACCCCTCCTCTGAGACCAGTGGGCCATCTGTAATGAGACGAATGCATGTGTTCTGCCCCCTAGTGTTAGTGAAGCGCAAATGAAATGCCAGACCACGTAGAACTCCTCCTGAACCTCCTAAAACGTCGAGATAGAACTAGCGAAATGAGGAGAGAGCAGTAATTACTCGGTGTCCAATGATGTCCGTGTAACTGATTGAATGACGGTGAGGGGGGAGGAGTCTCATTCTGAGCGTCTGTGTTTCCCGCGCAGTGACCTGGAGCAGTACGTGGGCGCTCTGCAGAAAGACTCGGCGGCGGCGCAGCGAGTGGTGACCCTGAAGGACGTGGAGGAGGGAGCCGTGACCCTGAGGAAGGTCGGGGAATCTCTGGCCGGACTCAAAGGTGAAGACTCGGGGATTTCAGTGTCGTCACCTCCCGCGTCTCCGTACAGTCGCTGATTCAAACCAAAGTGTTTTTTTTTCGGCATCTTTGACAATGTCAAAGTACCTGAATGACCCAAATATGAAAGCGAGTGCTACCGTTAACGTGTAGAACGTGCGACGAGTCGCTGTGCAGCTCCTTCAGTCAGTTAATTGAGTGAAATGATGGATGGTCCTCAGATTGAAAGGCAGGACTCGTGTCTGAGGAAATGCAGTCATTTGAAAGTGAGGTTGTAAATGATCCAGTCATTGAGCTGCTAAATGGAGTGTGTATGATTCATAGTGTCGGGACTACATTTTATTCTGTGTGTGCGTGTGTGTGTGTGCGCGTGTGTTCAGGAGAGTTCCCGGCCCTGCAGACCAGGATGCGGGCTGTGCTCAGGGTGGAGGTGGAGGCCGTGAAGTTTCTGAAGGAGGAGCCTCACAAACTGGACAGCATGCTGAAGAGAGTCAAGAGCCTGACCGACACTCTCAGCAGCCTGAGGAGGTAAAGGGACACGACAAAGGGTTTCGCGCTTTCCCGTCCAGACCTCGCGCGTCATTTGCATTCGCTCGTGCGCGCCTCTCCTCGCCTCCTGTCGGACGATCGCGGCGGAGTTCCAATGCAGCAGTAAATCCAAAGTCCGCAAAGGTCTGGTGGCTGCGCTGGAGACGCGCGACGGCGGAGACAGAAAGTTTCTCAGCGTCGCCTCGCGGGGCAGATGGTTGGATTTGATTGCAGTCGGCCCTCGTCCCATCAGAGGTCAGAGCGCGTGGACGTCCAGCTTGATTTAGTCCCGTCGCCTTCACTGGAGCGATGAGTGAATGAATGCGTTGGACACTGCGCCGCCGCATTTCCATTTTAATATGTCACAGACCCTGAGCTCATTCCACTTCTCCCTCTCTCTGTCTCTCCACCGCTCCTTTTGTCTTTTATTCATGTGACGCCCGGCTACCGAAACCATGACACGTCGTGTCTTTGCTTTTTTATTTTCATTCTATGAGGGTCCCCCCATAGAGAGGACCCTCTCCTCATTTAAATATACATTAATGGGCTCAGTTTAGAGTTATTGTAAATAAATCCATGAAAATGTCAGCATGCCATTGTTTCGGAATATTTTTCAAAGTGAGAAAAATGACCAACATCTTACGCACCGCCCCTTTAAGTAATATGAAATTAGTCATCCGAATTTTGAGAAAGTACAATTTAAAAAAATTACATATTTTAATAAAATTATATTACAAAAAAAATGAATTAATTTCTGGTGTCTTCCTCATGCTTCTCTCTGCAGACAAGCCACTGAAGGTTCCCAGAAGATCCCCACTCCTCCTGCTCACGTCCCGCTGGAAAACAGCCCTGTCGCTGCCGCGTCAGAGCCTCCGGCAGAATCCGCTCCGGCTGCGGCTGCGGCTCCGGCTGCGGCTCTGGCTCCGGCTGCGGCTGCGGCTGCGGCTCCGGCTCCGGCTGCGGTTGCTGCTCCGGCTGCGGTTGCTGCTCCGGCTGCGGTTGCGGTTGCGGTTGCGGCTGCTGCTGCGGCTGCTGCTGCGGCTGCGGCTCCAGCCCCGCCCTCCTCCTCCCCCTCTCCCCCGCTGGACCCCCAGAGCTCCACGGTCAAGTCCGAGGTCATGCCTTCCTCCCCGGTGGTCATCCATCACGTGCAGAGCTCCCCGGTGCAGATGCAGCAGTCCCAGCAGTCTGCCGCCCTCTCCACCCAGCCCAGCCCCCCGCTCACCCCCAGCCCCACCCAGGCCCCCAGCCCCAACCCGGGGAAGAGCCAAGGACGGGAGTCTCCCAAAGGCGGCGCGTCGGTGGATCCCCCGAGTCCCGTCCGGCACAAGAAGACCAACGGGAACCCGGCCAGTAACGGGAACCCGGACCAGGTCATAGAGGAGCTGCAGAGCAAGAAGGACAAGAGCAAAAGCAGAGCTATGAGCATAGAGGTGAGTTTACATTTCACCTCCTCACCCAGTTCCCTCTGAATCTATTTAAAGGTGCAGTGCGTAAGCGTTGGTGACACCTAGGGGTGAAGTTGCATGTTGTGTCCATCACCTCGCCCTCACCCTTCTGAACATGCAGGAGAACCTGTGGTCGACTTCAGTTGTCATTGAAACTCCAATAACGTAATACGTCCACTCTGGGCTTCTGTAAAAACATGGCGGCCCCCATAGAGAGGACCCGCTCCTCATGTACAAATACATTAAAGGGCTCATTTAAGGGTAATGGGGAAGAAATTGAAAGTTCATGTGATTATAAATTTCAGTATGTAATTGTTTTGTCATGTTTTTGGAAGTGACAACAATGGTCGAAATCTCACACACTGCACCTTTAATTCTCCCAGGCGGCGGAGAAGGAGTGGGAGGAGCGGAGGCAGAACATGGGGCAGTACAATGGGAAAGAGTTTGAGAAGATTCTCCAAGAGGCTCAGGCCAACATGATGAAGGGCATCCCCAGCCTGGAGGTAGAGGACAACCCTGCGCTGCCCCCTGCTGGCAGCGGAGATCAAACCGACGGCCCCAGTCTGGTGGAGTCACCCACAGGTAGGAATTGAACTAGATGCTAATATATATAC
>JAFBJT010106210.1:16209-29620 GCA_016785325.1 Chascanopsetta lugubris
GGGGGGGGCAGCGGCGGGCGGTGGAGGGGGGGGGGGGGGGGGGGGGTCTCTCAGGGTGTCTTCCCGATGACAGGGAATCCCTGATGCTCATCTGCACTGCGGCCGAGTCACGGCGGGACGCGTTACAACAAATGCGCTCCACTTTCACACTTCACAGCAGAGGGGCCATGAAGCCACAGTGAGCTCCATTATCCAGGGGCCCGGGGATGTTTCAGCGCGTTTGTTCATCGAACCTCAGCGTGACGTCAAAGAGCCTCACAACCAGCTCGTCGTGAGGGGGATCTCCTCTCGCAAGGGCCCCGAGTGGCGCCCTCACAAAAGGTCACTTTGTTTGTTGTTGTCAGAAACACTCAAAGGACCCTAAAGCTGCCGTGACCTGTTTTCTGCTGACCTAGAAAATTCAGGAGAAACATACGACCGACAGTCCCGCCAAATAATAACAGGATTCATAAGAACAATAACAACAGCTACAGTAATGACAATAACATGTACATTCCATATCTGGTGCCCGAAATATGCATCTATTTGTTCCTACATTTAGCATTTTTTAAATTCTTAACATACATTAATTTACATATATAAATGTATATATATATATATATATATATATATTTCAATTGATCATTTTGTGCAGAAAATCTGCAAAAAAGAATAAACAAATAAAAACATTAAAAAACCCACTATGGCTGTTTTAAAGTCTGTTTCCTGTCCTCTGGTATTTCTAATTAAAAACCCTACTGTTCGGCAGCAGAAGGGGGCGCTCATCTTCAACTTCCATTTCCACTTCCTGCATCAGCTGGGAACACTTGTCCAATCAGCATCATTTCAAATACGTTGACCTAAATCCTCCTCACTGCACCTTTAACTTCTCCTGCCGTGCTACTACTTCCTGTCTGCTCACTGGACCGAGACCATGCAGGAAAATCTGACCCGGGAAAAAGAAAACATGAGATTTATTAATCATCATCATCATCATCTTCATCATCATCATCATCACAACATCATCATCATCATCATCACAACATCAAACACAATTCTCCCTTTTTGTCCGAGTGCAATCGACACCATTAAATAAAAACAGGTTAATAAATAAAAAATATTTACAAGCAGTGATATTAATTTAGCTTCATTTCACGATTCATTATTACAATTAAAAAAACAATGTCAGTCATTCAAAAAAAATTCTGTGCAAACGACAAACAGCTGAATTCAGTGGTGATTAGAAGTTTAGTGAAGATTTATGGCACCGTCGACTTTCTGTTCAATACATTTGTTCTTTTAAAGGTGCATTCGCAAACTTTACTTCTTTTAAATCCCCCTTTTTTTATTTCTTTTTTTAAAGTTGCCTCTTTCAGCCTGATGTCGGATGTTACAAGAAAAGACTCTGCTCATATTCTCCCTGGAAAATGACATTGATGTGCCGCATTTGACGGTCGCGCTAACTCTGGCTAACTAGCTAGTTTGCGCTAACTCTAGCTAGCTAGTTAATTAGTTGGCGCAAACGAGTTAGATAGCTAGATCACAAACGAATGAACAACAACAACAACAACTCTCTTTTAGCTTATTGGCTTGGATTAGAGGCTCCAGCTGTAATGGCGGCTTATGTCCAGAAGGGGCGGGTGTGTCTAGTGTAAGCACAGGCAGCCGTGGCAAGTTTTTTGTTGTGATTATTTTCTTTTTGTCGATGCTAACTCTCGTTAAACGAGTGCTAGCATTGGTGCGACAGGATGCTAACGACATGTGCCACGGACAAGCATTGTTTTGGAAAGTTCCCTGATGCTCCTTTAACGGTGAAATTGAATTCAGAAAATGAGAATGCGATCGAGTTAGTCGCTTATTATTATTATTATTATTTCCATCATCACATGGGCGGCGAAATGAAATGTGAAGAGTGAAAATACATTTTTTTTTTTTGCGGTAATGTTCAACAGTAATACTTATAAACAATATTCACATTGTATTTGAACAGTGAAGGGAGAGAGAGAGAGAGAGAGAGAGAGAGAGGGAGAGAGAGGGGAAGGGGGTGAGATGGTCGGACTCAGGCCTATTTTGAGTTATGGCTTCAGGTCACTGTTACACTGACTCATGGAGCGGCGCTGACTCGTGGCCGGCTGCGGCTGCGGAGCGGCCACATGAAACGCCGGCGCATTCCGCCGCAGGGCACGCCGCCGCCCGGGTGCCCCGGGCGGAGGCGGAGGTTTTCGGGGGGCTGTAAATAAACCGAGCGCTCCTCGGCTCGGCCACCGCGCTCCGCAAATACGACAAAGACAGATTTAACGCGGGACGCCACGGGTCACTCCAAAATAAACGTCCGCAGCCACCTCCGCCTCGCCTGCATCGGGATGACGCATAAACAAACACTCGCAGACGTGTGTGTTGTGTTTTATGCAAAGTCTAGCCAGTGGGGGGGGGGGGGGGCGTGGGGGGATCAGAACTTCACTTTCAGTGTCTACTAATAAAAAGCGCTTCAGTGTCCAAGTGAATTAAATAAACATCAGCTTACGAACAAACACAGCAAGAAACGTTCCCTTTTCACTCTGGTGGGATTTCTGAAATGATAGAAAATAAACGTGACCCACATAATAAACTCCCGCCTGAGTTTGAACAAATAACAGCGGTCAGTTTATCTTTCAATCAAACACATAAAGCGCGTTCTCCTCCTCGTAAAAAACACACCTGCTCCGACCGTCTGTTCTGAGGAGGAACCTTTCAGTGCCAATCAGGGGGGGAACGAATGAATGAACGACTGAATGAATGAATGAATAAATCCATGTCTCCATTCCCTGCTCTCCACTGGATTTACAGAAGGAGACAGGGGGTCCCCCCCCCCCCCCGAGGCTCCTCCCACTCTCTCTCTAAGTGGTGAGTTTGGAGTAGCTGGGTGGGGAGAAGCGCCTGCGCAGGTACTTGAGGATGTAGAGAGGCAGACAGCTGACCAGCGTGATGACCGTCACCTTCCACAGGAACGACAGCGAGGTGATGAAGTACACGTCTGAAACAGAGGCAGGAGGTGGTCTGTGAGATTACAGTCCCGCTGGATTAAAGGTGCAGTGCGCGGGATTACGCCTGACCCTCCAAAATGAAAAACACAAACAAATCATTTCCCCCCGTGAGCTCGGTGATCTCCATCACTGCTCAGTTATTAAGGGAAGAGACTGGAGTCGCGCTAATGCTAAATCTATGCTGCCGAGCGCTAGTAGCATTTTTAGCTAGCCAATTAGTGCCGCGTTATCGTGCATAGGAAATAAATCGACCTTATCTATCATCACGTTTGTTTAATCGTTTGAATTGAAAGTAGAATTATATTAAATGCTAAAGAGTACGCAAAGGAATCCAAAGGGACGACGAGAGACAGTGCGTGTGGGCGGAGTCAACTGAACACCGCTATAAAATGCCAAAACACAACAATAGAGATCTCTGTGTAACGAGTTACAGATTCAAAACAAAACAGCGGCAGGACAAACTAGAACATAATCGATTGTGGTCGTCTCCAGTTTTGTGGATGGTTGTAAAAGTCCCTCCTCACACTGAACCTTTAAAGAGCACAGGCGGCAGAAGAATAGTTTATTTCAGTCTGGCTTGAAAAAGGGAGGAAAAGTGTCCCGAGCCCTTTGACCACACAACACTCGTCATGGTCGTCAGCGGTGGAGATTGAAGGCTGAAAATAAAACTCCACGCCCCACATAAAGCTGAAAATACGCTCCGGCCTGGAGGATCGAGTGCGTCTTCATACGGCGGCGAGTGAAACTGGTTTCATTCGGGAGCAAACAAACAAACAACACCGCGGCTGCAATGACAGAATATAATCAATCAAACCCTCAAAGTTGTTTAGGTTTTTCGACCACTCGGCTTCGGCGCCTGTGGAGCTCAGACCGGGCGATTCTGTGTTTTCTAGCTTTTCTGTGAAAAACACGAGCCGAGCAGGAAACGGCGAGCATTTCCTCTTCGACACCCCGGCGTCCTCACCTCCAGCGCCTGCTCACCTTTACGCTTCACAATAACCCGCATTCCACAGCGCATTGTTGCGGCGGGGGGGGGGGGGGGCGTGGCGTGTCGGGCGAGCGCCCGCCTGCCCACCCGCCCGCCCGCCCGCCCGCCCGCCCGCCACGCTGACGTACCACGCCAAGGTCGAGCGGAGCACAATGGCATTAATCAGGGCTGCGAGCCGCTGAGTCACTCTCGCTCTCACTCACCGATGAAGTCGTGCAGGAAGACGAGCGAGGCCACGTAGCAGGCCAGGCTCAGCAGCTCGCCCACGATCATGAGCCAGTGCCACGTCTGGATGGTCAGCGCCACCATCAGCAGCTCCGTCAGGATCAGGGAGGTGAAGGAGATGGCCACGATGTGGACGAACTCCGACTCGAAGAGCAGCAGCCCCCCGTACATGATGATGCTGCCTGAGAGAGAGGTTCAGAGCGGGAGGCGTTAGAGTCTGTTGGTGTCTTGTAAAGGTGCAGCCGTGTGGAAGATGCAGTGACCTCTAGAGGTGGAGCTGCACGCTGCGTCCACCTCCTCACCCTCACCCTTCTGGACATGCAGGAGAACCTGTGCTCGACTTCAGCCGTTATCAAAACTCAAAGGAGGTTCAGTGCGTCCACTCTGGGCTACTGTAAAAACATGGCGGCTCCCGTAGAGGGGGCCCGTAAATGTACACTGAAGGGCTCATTTGAGGGTAACGGTTAAATATAAACATTATGGTTCATTCAGGAAAATGTCAGAAGGTGATTGTTTAGGGTTGTTTCTTAAAAGTGACAAAAAAATTGACCCGAGGCCATTTTTACGCAGTTCCAGTTGTAGACTGCAGAGGGCGACCCTCAAAACGAGAGCTCGAGCGAACGACTCCTCGTTTGTTGCCTGCGCATGAGTTTCTCATCGTAACATGACACTGACTTTATTACTTTGCTCTATTCTTAGTAAGTGTGAGTTGAACCTTTGACTCACTGTGGCTGCAAATGTCCCACGTTGGGAAACATGGGACGTACCAGTTTGTGACGAATGATGTCAGACATAAACAAAGCGGAGGGAACAAAGAGTGTGGGCTGTAAATCACAGCGTGTCACAGAGGCCGGGCAGAGCAATGATTGGTTTTCGTCCGTCTGCCGAAACCAAAACACCACAGGCTCTCACCCGACAGCTTGAGATTCCTGCTCTGGGATCAGAGGCTGACTCAGCAGGTGGCGCTGCCATCGAATGTGGCGGCTGAGACATTCTGATTCAGGTACATGAGCCATTCAATGTCGATATCCATGACTTACAGTAAAGAGTGTGACTGAAGGTGGATGTTTTACAGCGTAACCCCTCGGCCTGTATCATTTGGAACTATAGATGAAAAGAAAAGTTTAAATAACTTGGATTGAGGAAAATAAATATGTTTTTCTAATATATCAACACCAAACTTGGCTTTAAGAAGTACTTGGTACAACAGCAATAATACATAAAATGACAAATAAGGAATTATCTGTGGTAAACCGGCCACAAACAGGCAGGTTTACAACAGACGTAAACATATATAAACATTATTTATGCAAAGTTTACTCTGTAAAACAAAATGCTTATGTGGTTGTGTCCGTTTCCAGAATAGAAACTATGTAGACTGAGCGCCTGCGGTGTTGATGCGCCGGGAACAAAGTCATGTGACCTCTGACGACATGTTTCGCTCTGTGCTCGCTGATTATCTCCACCATGTACAAAGCCTGACTCACCTTGGTATATGCTGATCAGAACCCAGATTAGAAACGTCTTGAAAGACAGAGGTCGACCCTGTGGAGAGAAAACACACAGCGACCGAGACAGAGAACATGAATATCATCAACTACCGTGTGGATTTCATATCTTTAGTCCAAACACATTGGTTCTGTACCTTCAATAGATCTTTGTACAGCTCCGGGTACAACATGGCCACTTCGGACTTCACGTCCTTGTCCAGCACCAGGGAGAAGACGGGGAACATGGTGTAGATGGTGGTGTAGCTGAAATATTATTATTCACATCTTATTTGAATGGGCGGGAAAATTGTACAAATGTGAAAAGACACATCTGAAAATGACAAAATCATCATTATCCGACTTGTATATCGTCATGTTTATTCGGCCTATAGATACCATCACTGGGAAGCCTGTGTGTGTGTGTGTGTGTGTGTGTGTGTGTGTGTGCCCCCGCGGGCTTGTGCGCATCGCATAAGTGTTGGTGAATGAGAAGCAGCATATGTAGTATGTAGTATGTAGTAAGTAGTATGTAGTAAGTAGTATGTAGTATGTAGTAAGTAGTATGTAGTAAGTAGTATGTAGTAAGTAGTAAGTAGTATGTAGTATGTAGTAAGTAGTATGTAGTAAGTAGTATGTAGTATGTAGTAAGTATTATGTAGTAAGTAGTATGTAGTAAGTAGTATGTAGTATGTAGTAAGTATTATGTAGTAAGTAGTATGTAGTAAGTAGTATGTAGTATGTAGTAAGTATTATGTAGTAAGTAGTATGTAGTAAGTAGTATGTAGTATGTAGTAAGTATTATGTAGTAAGTAGTATGTAGTAAGTAGTATGTAGTATGTAGTAAGTATTATGTAGTAAGTAGTATGTAGTAAGTAGTATGTAGTATGTAGTAAGTATTATGTAGTAAGTAGTATGTAGTAAGTAGTATGTAGTATGTAGTAAGTATTATGTAGTAAGTAGTATGTAGTAAGTAGTATGTAGTATGTAGTAAGTATTATGTAGTAAGTAGTATGTAGTAAGTAGTATGTAGTATGTAGTAAGTATTATGTAGTAAGTAGTATGTAGTAAGTAGTATGTAGTATGTAGTAAGTATTATGTAGTAAGTAGTATGTAGTAAGTAGTATGTAGTATGTAGTAAGTATTATGTAGTAAGTAGTATGTAGTAAGTAGTATGTAGTATGTAGTAAGTATTATGTAGTAAGTAGTATGTAGTAAGTAGTATGTAGTATGTAGTAAGTATTATGTAGTAAGTAGTATGTAGTAAGTAGTATGTAGTATGTAGTAAGTATTATGTAGTAAGTAGTATGTAGTAAGTAGTATGTAGTATGTAGTAAGTATTATGTAGTAAGTAGTATGTAGTAAGTAGTATGTAGTATGTAGTAAGTATTATGTAGTAAGTAGTATGTAGTAAGTAGTATGTAGTATGTAGTAAGTATTATGTAGTAAGTAGTATGTAGTAAGTAGTATGTAGTATGTAGTAAGTATTATGTAGTAAGTAGTATGTAGTAAGTAGTATGTAGTATGTAGTAAGTATTATGTAGTAAGTAGTATGTAGTAAGTAGTATGTAGTATGTAGTAAGTATTATGTAGTAAGTAGTATGTAGTAAGTAGTATGTAGTATGTAGTAAGTATTATGTAGTAAGTAGTATGTAGTAAGTAGTATGTAGTATGTAGTAAGTATTATGTAGTAAGTAGTATGTAGTAAGTAGTATGTAGTATGTAGTAAGTATTATGTAGTAAGTAGTATGTAGTAAGTAGTATGTAGTATGTAGTAAGTATTATGTAGTAAGTAGTATGTAGTAAGTAGTATGTAGTATGTAGTAAGTATTATGTAGTAAGTAGTATGTAGTAACAGGTTGGTGCAGGGGTGGGCAATCTTTTTTGACGAGGGGCCACATCAGAAAACTGAACTGTGTTGGGGGCTCGTGTGCATGCGCGGATCGTTTGTGTGTGCGTGCGCAAGACAGACCGAAGGAAAGGAAACAGACGTGTGTGTGTGTGTGTGTGTGTGTGTGGGGGGTCCGTGTGTGTGCGCACTTTGCCTCGCTGCGCTGTGAGCGAGACAGTTACAGTGGTGTTCTGAAGCCTCCCACGGGCCGGACAGGGACGCTCCGCTGGCCGGATGTGGCCCGCGGGCCGTAGAATGGGTTACTGACTCAGTCAGTCAGTGAGTTAACAAGTCAGTCAGTTAATGAGTGAGTCAGTCGGTGTGTCAGTTAATTAACAAATCAGCCAGTCAGTGAGTGAGTCGGTTATTGAGTGAGTCAGTTAGTTTACAAGTCAGCCAGTCAGTTATTCAGTCAGTCAGTAAATGTGTGAGTCAGTTAATGAATGAGTCAGTAGTTATCAAGTCAGTGAGTCAGTTAATGAGTCAGCCAGTTAATGAGTGAGTCAGTTAAGGAGTGAGTCAGTCGTTAGTTATCAAGTCAGTGAGTTAGTTAATGAGCCAGTGAGTCAGTTAATGAGCCAGTGAGTCAGTCAGTTGTTAGTTATCCAGTCAGTGAGTGAGTCAGTTAATGAATGACTCAGTAGTTAGTTATCAAATCAGTGAGTCAGTTGATAAGTCAGTGAGTCAGTTAATGTGTCAGTCAGTACTTAGTTATCAAGTCAGTGAGTTAGTTAATGAGTCAGTGAGTGAGTGAGTCAGTTAATGAGTGAGTCAGTAGTTAGTTATCAAGTCCGTGAGTGAGTCAGTCAGTGAGTGAGTGAGTCAGTTAATGAGTCAGTCAGTTAATGAGTCAGTCAGTAGTTAGTTATCAAGTCAGTGAGTCAGTCAGTCAGTTAATGAGTCAGTCAGTAGTTAGTTATCAAGTCAGTGAGTTAGTTAATGAGTCAGTGAGTGAGTGAGTCAGTTAATGAGTGAGTCAGTAGTTAGTTATCAAGTCAGTGAGTGAGTCAATCAGTTAATGATCAGTCAGTTACAGTTTATCTCAGTGGCTTTGGTGCATTTCTTGACTCATAGTTCAAATGTTTAAAACGAGTATATTCCCAGAACAGTTCATGATTTCTGTGAGGGTTTCTCTAAATCTTAGAATATATATGTGTATATATATATATATATATATATGACATCACCGTTGATAATGTATGTGGTATTGTTGTATTGCAGACAATGCCACAAAATCAATTGCATGAATGTGCCAAAGCATTTGTTAGGTGAATGAGGAAATGGTTGTATAATGTGCATCAGTGACTCGATGATGTGGAGGTCGAACAAGTGGTTTTGACAATTTAGATTCTGATCTGAGTAATGTTCTGAAGCCACTGAGAAAATAAGTCACATGTCAGTTTTTATTTTCAGTCTGAAAAAAATACAAATGAGTACTAATCAATAAATCATGTTAATGTTGTCTCGTGTTTTTTTTCCAGCTGGTGGACGAAGGTAATACAAATATTGGGATTGTCACATCTTCTGTTTTGTTTGTGTGGATCTTTCATGAAAGGAATAGAATAAGATTGTTGGTGTGTTTGTTCAGGTCCACAGAGCAGGAGAGTTCCCACTGGCGAGAGTTACATCGTTAGCAGTGATGAAGAGGAGGACGTGGCCCCTGGCCTCAACACTGCCACTGTGTCATCTGTGCACAGCTGCAGGTACGACACCTGTCCATCATCGCATCATCTTTGTGTGACTGACTCAAAATGACACTTTGTTTGATTCAGGACGACTCCGGGAACAATCAGCTGTCCCGTATGTCTGGATTCATACTCAGAGGTGAGAAAGAACCCATTACACACGCACACACACTGATGACATAACCAGCTGTGGGTATGAGGTCAAACTGGAGGTGATGACCGTAACTCATCTGTCCCTCACTTCCGTGTTTTGAACCCAGTCAACACCCCTTGTGTTCATTTCCTCCATAGATTGTCGACAGCGGCCGATTGGTCGTTTCCACCAAATGTGGTCACGTGTTCTGCAGTCAGTGTCTGAGAGACGCTCTGACATCATTACACAAGTGTCCCACCTGCAGGAAGAGACTCACACATCGCCAGTACCACCCCCTCTACATCTGACCGTCACGTGACATCACCATGACATCACCATGACATCACCTAGACCCCTGCTGCTATAACGTTTTTATTGAGTTTATTTGTATCAGACACATGAACCTGTCAGTCAGATCTTCTTGATTCTTGACTGATCAGTGATATTTTTATGTTGAGTTTTCATGTGATTGTTAATTCAAATGTTTATTTTCTCATTTGTATAAATAAATAGATTCTATTGATTCTGTGTAGGACTTAATTTTCCAAGTTTTGATTAATTCAATGTTTCATTGGAGGTCAAAGGTCAATGATTTTGTGTCCATGTGTATTTCTGATCAGTGATCTCTGACCTCACATCAAACCAGTTCCTGTGCAGGAAGAGGAAGATGATGTCGTCCTGAGCAGCTGCATCAACACGACTCGAGTCAAATGAAACGAAATGTTATTTTACTTCCATCCGCTGATAAGTTGCGGGAGACCTCACACGATGTAGTATTTAGAATGAACCACAGGAGGGTGACAAATAGTCATGTCAGATCAAAAATGCTGTTTGGCTTATGGTAAACCACAATGATCATAATTGGAATCATGACAGTAGTCTTAAAGGTGCAGTATTTGAGATTTGATGACCTCTAGAGGTGAAGTTTCATGTTGTATCATCACCTCACCTTTCTGAACATGAGGAGAACCTGTGGTCGACTTCAGTTTTTAATATTTGAATTCATGAAAATCTCAATATGTCATTGTTTTGTAACATTTTTAGAAGTGACAAAAATGACTAAAATCTCACACACTGCACCTTTAATAATAATCTGTCTCTCTGTCTATCCCTACCCCAATCTCCCCCTCCCTTCCTCCCTTTCTCTCCCCCTTTCTCTCCCTCCCTCTACATCTATATATAATTTACATACACTTATCAAAGTGTTATTTTGGTTGTATCACTCATTTGAAATGAGTATAAATCAGTGAAACTTAAGAGCAATGAGTGATATCCTGATTCTTAATAGCATTTTATTGGCAGCACAAACCTTAACCCTGTAACAGTGCCACCTAGTGTTGAAAATTATATCTGTCAGACAAAATAAAGAGACAAAACATAATTATAGAAATAAAATGATCATGTAAGATAAATAAAATAGTCAAATAGTGTCAATATGTTGTACCTCCAACATAAAACTAAGATCCATGCATTTTATAGAAGTATTCGTTAGAAATAGTTAAAGGTTTCTTGAATGATGTCACGATCATTATCCATCACTTACACTGTCAGATTTAATCATCTATCAGTTAGTGTTAGATTATATATAATACTTTATAACATCATGGCTCCTGCTTTAATCTGCTGCAGTGATCAACATGTGACATTCAGGTTCACATTCAATCAAAATGAATGAAAACGAAGCAGGTTGGGTTATAATGAAAGTTTGGACGGTGACGTCACTGCAGGGTCAGCAGGTGTGATGAGGTGAGTCCAGCATAGAGCACGTGACTTCAATCATCTGATGACGTAGATTATAAAAAGTTCCGCCCCTTTTGCCTCACTCTCTCACTCTCGCTTCCTCGTGGTTAGTACGTGTTGTCTCCTGCGGGATCAGAGACCACGCGGGGCCGCCTGGTCTCGGACGGGTCCGGGTCTCGGACGGGTCCAGGTCTCGGACGGGTCCGGGTCTCCTGGTAGAGACAGACCTCGAGTTTATTTCCACGTTCCTGCTCCTTCATCATCTCTGCTCGTTTTCAGGTGAAGTTCGTTTGGAACAAGACCGAGCACCTGTGTCCTGCGCTCCTCGTGTCAGGTGAGTGACGTCACACGCCAGTTTGACCTTCCTCGTTAACGTCGTCAGTGTCCGGTGTTTTCAGCTTTGTTTGTTCTGTTACATTTAAAGTTTATCAGACACTCGACACATTTTGATTGAAACGTTTAACCTTTAATCCCGTTATTTAAATAACGAGCGGAAACGACCCAACATGAACCAAAATGAATCGCGACGCTCTTTTCAAACGGCAGGGGGCGCAGTCTGCATTGGCTCTGACCTGAGTGGAGTTTTTCCTTCACCTCCTATGAACGTTGTTCTTCATTATGTCTGTTACATCACTACATTGTCCATGTCAGACTGAAGAGAGATTAAATGTTTATGAATTAAATGTAAAGTAATTATGGATGTGATTCAACATGAGTCATTGATTATGTTTAACAACTTACTTCCTTCTAGGACCAGTCAGCATGGGTGAGTCCACATTTTATAGTCTTAAAGGTGCAGCCTAGGATTTTGGTCATTTTAGTCTCTGATGAAAAAAAATGTATTATATTTTCATGAATCTGTTATCACAAATATTTTATTTTTTCCAAATACCATAAAATGCGCCCATTAATGTACATTTCCATGAGGTGTGGGTCCACTCTCCTGAGACCACCATGTTTGTTTCAGTTAAACATCTTTGAGTTTTAATGAAGTCGACCATAGGTTCTCCTGCATGTTCAGAAGGTCGAGGGTGAGGTGATGGATTCATCGCACGTCACCAAATCTTGCTCATTGTACCTCATGTCATGTCATGATGGAGTAGTGATGGTTTATCATTGACCTCCTCTGTTTGTTGTCATGTCTTTAGTTGTGTCCCAGGGCCCATGTCCATCCTGGTTGGTTGCATGTGAATGGGCTGTCACCTGTTTGTGTGGGCGGAGCTTCTCGTCTGTGACTGACTCGGCCGTTTGTGTGTTTGTTTTCCTCATTTGACTCTGCATGTAAAGGAGTCCACATGTGTCCACATGTCTCTCCGTCTCTCTCGTGACCTTCCAACATTCACTGACTGCAGCAGTGAATCCTGGGAGGCTGCATGGAGAGGGGGTGGGGCATGGAGACAGATGTGGGCTTGTTTACGTGCAGAGTGGGTGAGGGTGGAAGGGGAGGAGCTTTGGGGTGGATGTGCTGAGTCAGGAGCAGGGGAGGAGCTCTGTCCAGGCAACATGGCGTCTGCCTTTCTTCATCCAACCTACGAGATGTTGTTGAACATTTTTGTCATGTGACTCGTCAGAGCGTGATGTGAGGGTCACATGTTGGATTGTGCGTCACCTTTCAGATGCAGTCAGTTGTTGTCAGGAAGTATTTGTACAGATGTTGCATTTGTTTTGCGTTTTACCAGTTTGTAGTTGTGCTGAGTCACGATAGACCAGAGGTTCTGTGGTTCCTTCAGGTTCTGTTCTCTAACTTCATCGTAGGAACTAAACATTCAAGGCTGTCTGTCCTGTTTGTCCATGTTTCAGTCTGTCCTCGAGGGTCATGGACGGTCATGATGTCCCGATTGTCGACATCCTCTAGTCCCAGGACGTCTCTCAGGTACAGTGTATGTTTAAGATGGTCCACTTCCTGCTTTAATGTTGTGCTCTTTCTTTTTCTGTAAACAGGAAGTGTAATACAAGAGAAATCAAGTTTAGATAATGTAACCTTTACTTTTTTTGGGGGGGGGGGGGGGTGGAATGAGAGTGTGGGTTGAATGAGAGTCAGTGGTTCATCCCACGATCAGCATTAAAGGTATTTGCATATTTTTTTCAGCGGGACCTCCAGATGAAGACCATCGAATAGTAGGACAGACATTTTCTTGCTGTGTCCACTCTGCCTCGTCTTTCTTCACCTGTCAATGTTTATGTTGATGAGGACAAACATGTGTTAGTGCAGAGTGAGAACATGTAGTGGAGCTTTGATCTGCTCCACCCCCCCCCACTG
>JAFBJT010106211.1:19969-62176 GCA_016785325.1 Chascanopsetta lugubris
GAGCTGTTTTTTTTATATTTCTTTAGAGATGCTGGACACTGAGACGTCAGATAGATAAGAAGAGAGAGAGAGAGAGAGAGAGAGAGAGAGAGAGAGAGAGAGAGCAGTAACTCTATAGCTAACCCTCACAAACAGTCATTTTGACATTTGATGTGAGTTTCGTAAAAAGAGCAAAGAGCCAGTGCTGAGCACGACCGGTGAGATGCCTTCAGTGCAGATAAACGCTGGAGGAAAATGAGATCAGTGAGCGACGTCTCTGCACGTACGGCCCCACACTCGTCCACCAACACCACAGACGCGACTATTTATCAGGGTTCCTTTGGAGGGAGCGTCCTGCGTGCTACACCTTTAACTCTGAGGTCAAATCCCACCCGCGTGCTCCAGTGCTGCAGCCGAGCCTTTTATCACGTTAGCGCTGTTCTGCTGCAGACTGGAGCCTGGCGGTCATACATCCATCCCAGTGCAGTCAGACCGGATCACCTGGCGTGTTCAGGATGCACAACCCAACTAACGGCACGAGTTATTCCAGACGGTGCTGTGGTGATTGCATACGGATACATGCTGCAGTGCATCCCAGCCGCTCGCCGCCTGCACCAAACGACTTTGCTTTCACATCGAAAGCATCACTGCCCGTCAACGCCGCAGCTAATTACGGGACGCACCGTTGGGACCAGAGGGATAAACAGTCCAAAGCTCCACTCACACGCTCCCATGAGTATCTACACTGATATGTGTCCCATTCGTTATTGCTTCCTCCTGTGAACGCCATTAAATGGAGTCACACTGAAATCCAATTGAAGTTTGAAATGAAAAGTTCCACACGGAGCAAGATTTATATCTGAAATTCACATCACGCCAGTTTACACTGGAGAGCTGAAATGGGTCAGGTTAGATTAGATCCCCGGCTGAAATCCGACGGACAGAGCAATCAACAAGTCTGCTCAATGAAGCAGACGACAGAGGATGAGCGAGGCACGTGTTCAATATGAAAGAGCCACGACTGAAAAAGGGAAAAAATGATGCCACCAGGAGCCAGAGAGAGAGAAAGTTCTCATCCAGCAAAAACAGCATAATGCTAAGTGGTGTTTCCTTTGGCTTGTGACACATGGGGGGGGGGGGGGGGGGGGGGGGGGGGGGGGGGGGGGGGAGAGAGAGAAAGAGGGAGAGAGAGAGATGAGAGGGGCTGAAGCTCTGCTGCAGAACACACCTCATCTCCTCTGTAGCTGGAGGGAGAGAGAGAGAGAGACAGAGAGAGAGAGACAGAGAGAGAGATTCGGTCTGTGCCAATTTCTCTCTCCAGCCTCAGAGGGAGAGAGAGAGAGAGAGAGAGAGGGGAGTGATATTTCAGGAATCTTAAGAGAGCCACTAAATCGTGTGACTGGGAGGGAGAGAGGGAGAAGAGAAGCATCTCTGCACGTGTGCAGAGAAAAGCCTGACTGCAGAACCAAGGAGGCGAGAGAGAGAGAGAGAGAGAGAGAGAGGGAGAGAGAGAGAGATGTAGTCGACGCTTCTCATGCGGTAAGAAAACGTGTTGATGGAATATGCAGAGGGAGCTGATGACTGTCTCACGCACACACACACACACACACACACACACACACACACACACACACACACACACACACACACACACACACACACACACACACACATCCATACACTGAGTGGATGCAGGTGGTGGTGATGGTGCAGGTGTGTGTGTCAGAGATGGAGATGATGCTGGAAAATGCTGTTTTCTGGGTTTTGTCGTTTTTTTCCATATATGTGATTCCCACCGCTCGTTACCTCTGTCATACACCCCTCTCTAAATCCTCTCTCTCTCTTTCTTCCACCCTGTTGTAGTCTCTCTCTCTCTCTCTCTCTCTCTCGCTCTGTCATAGCAGCACAGAAAATAACAAACCTTATGTAATGAGTTTATCTCATAAAAGCATATCTTTTTATTCTTCTGTTTAATCTGTGATGGGTGCTCCTCTCTGGCTGCCGCACTCTGTCAGACTGGATGAAGTGAAGTAAAATGGAGGTGAAGGAGAGACATGCTTCTCTTGAACTTCAGCAGTTACAACAATTATGAGTTTTTGTTTCAGGTCTGGAAACCTAATGATGATTGCTCATTGGAAAGATATTTGGGTCTTTATACAGTGAATTATGTCAACGTATATTTGTACATATCTGTACTTATAAGCAAAAATCGCTCTGTTGGTCAAAGTGTCAGAGGTCAGTGGTTCTTTTACTAAAGCAATCGACCCCAAATGAAACCCAAATGATGAGATCTGTGTTTTTGTATGTTTGGGTCGACCATTGATGCCATTATCTCTCCTTGTTTCATTCCATTATGTCTCGAGACTTTTCCATTATTTTTCATCATTTCTCCATCATACGCACCAAGAATGTAAACATCCACTCAAAATCTGAGTTTGTTGATTATAGATTATAAGGCATGCTTACTTCAAACTGCCAAGGAAGTCGAACAAAAGCAACCAGACTTTGAAAAGAAAAGAATGAAATGGATTCAACTATTTGGAAAATTGTGAGAAATGTTGGGAAAATGGTGGGAATAATGTTCAGTTTGGAGAAACAAACAAAAAGGAGGATGAGGACAATATTTTGTTTATGCTCCGGAGAAAAGATTGAGAGGTTTGGCTGATGTTTTTGATTTCATTAAAGGTGCAGTGTGTGGGACTCGCAGTGTGTAAGAACATGCTGGTGCAACATGGTGGCCTCTGTAGAGAGCCCTAACCCTAACCCTGATTTAAACTTAAAGTGCACACGTTCAAGGGTCAGGAAATCAAGCTGAATCTCACACACAGGACCTTTAATCTATGACTGTGTTAACATCACAGCTACATTATGCAGAGATCAAAAACGGTGCACAAAGTAAATGGTTGGTTGAACTAAGTGGCACATAAATAAGTTTAAGTTTGCCTTAAAAAGTGCTTCTCAAAAACATACAATAATTAATATTAATACAAGAAAAAACAATAAGTGACATGATTAAAGTAGTGAGACAGTATAAGCGCACACAACATCGCTTCAAACATAGATGAGTCTTAACATGTCTCTTTTAAAAAATCAACAATCATCCTGCCAGATTGGAAGCTCTAGCCGGCCCATGTGATTGAAGAACGTTAGAAAATGAAATGGTTGTGCCAGACACGCTGGTCCGGGGATTTCAGAAAACTGCCGATCTGGGATTTTCCCAAACAACCATCTCTGGAGTTTACAGAGAATTGTCCCAAAAAAAAAAAGAAAAAAAGAAAAAAAGAAAACATCTGTGGTTGAAAACAACTTGTTGCCGCTAGAGGTCAGAGGATGATGCTCAGAATGGTTTGAGCTGTGGAAAGGTAACACTCCCCCAACTGAGCTGTCGTTAGACCCGATGTCTGAAGATGAGCGTCTCTGAATGCCGCACGGGAGCTAAGTAAAGCACCTGGTGCCTCCAACCTGCCCCTCCCCCTCCCCCTGCCCCTCCCCCTGCCCCTCCCCCTCCCCCGCCCCCCGTCAGCTCAGAGTAGCAAAGTGAAACTAACGTTTACATGGGCTTACCCAGTAGGGCCAGGGAAGAGGGACAAGGTGTATTGGTCTGCATGGATTTCGGGCAATGGGGCATCCGGCAGTGTGTTCCTAATAAAGTGACCGTGCACTGAGTGTGTGCAGCATCATCAAACCTTTAATGGGAGCTTATTGGATCTCACTGAAGTGAATCTCCAAGGACTGGGCACAATAATCATTTCACTGTTGTAACTACCAGCCATTGGTTCTCTCTCAGCTGTGACTGACTTAAAGGGACAGCGCAAAGACACATCAAGCGGGGATGTTTCATGTTAGAGCTGATGCCCAATTATGTGCCTCTAAAGCAGGAGACAGAACAACATGGCCGCCCCCATACGGAGGACCCACTTTCACTGTCAGGGGTTTGACGTGGGTTCCTGAAAATCAACAACACGTACATTCGGGTTATCATGCGCGCATAAAAATAGATTTTGGCCAATTGAAGTGGAAAACAATTTCACCCAAATCGTACTCCTTTAATGTATCAAACGCTTACTTTGTGAGCAGGAACACATTTATCTTGGTATGATTATATTTCCACTCGTGATTTGAATATGGATCGATGAAAGGCCTGCAGTGTTAACATATATATAGAATATAAATCGCTCCTCCTGGGGTTTGTGACCTGAGGGCCACTTCACATTATGGATTCAGATGAGTGCAGCTCCGTCCTCACCCTCAGTGGCGGAGCCACAGTGCTGGATTAACTGCAGTACAGTCACATATTCAACTTTCAAGTATGTATGAGTCAGAGCGGTAAGAGGTGGAGTAATAACATCAATTAAGAGGGAGCCTACTCTCTTGCTCATCCACAGTGAGGAGACGGTGCAGTGGAGGGAGGAGGCCGAGCAATGAAAGAGGCTGCTGAGTCACATGGTCTGTAATTTCACTCTGTCTCTCAACTGTTTCAATTTAAAGGCAACAAAAGCCCCTTTGTGTACGCGCACGGTTCGCCGTTCCTGACACGACCACCAGCATTTAGGCGTGAACGACACAGGCGAGGTGCATCAAAATTAAATGACGGATCCATTATTGAGCAGGTTGCTTATGAAGAGATGAGAGGAGGGCGGAGATGAAAGTGAATGACTGAGAGACGAGTACCGAGGAGGCGAGAACCGCAGATCCTGTGTGTTTTCACTGTTTTGAGTTGAGTACACACACACACACACACACACACACACGTTCAGTTGACTCTATATACTTGCACGTGCATGCACGCACTCACGTGCACGCACTCACGTGCACGCACTCACTAGCGACACAGTGCCGGCCCTTTACTGCTCGTACATTTCAACAACTGTGACGTGCGGTTTTCATCTCCCCTGCCGAGCATCTCCCCACACTTCCTACTCAACACCTCACGGATCGTCCCCATCCTGCAGAGCCGTTCAAAGTGTGGCCGTAAACTACAAAGTGAAGTGTTATTGTAAAGACGCAGAGACTAAAGCTGATTTCCTAATTGATCTCATTGATTCCTAACGAGCAGCGCAGACAGACGGATGTCTCTGTCGTACAAATGGAGATGGACGGAGGGGGAAAAGCTCGCGCCTCGCCTCAGTCCAATGGCTCCCGTTTCCTCTGTGCTCCCATCAAAGCGAAGCACAGATTGGACCAAAACAGTTTCCAAACTAAATCTCAAAACACCAAGATGGAGTGAGGATGAGAGAGCAGTTTCCATGGCAACAATCCATTAAGACTCGCATGGTTTCCTGGCGCGTGCGAATGTTTCCCACGCGCTAGATTTTAGGAACCACAGGCAATGACAGTCAGTGCTTTGAGGTTGTTGACGATCTGTATTCGTTGGTAAAAAAAAATGAATAAAACCTTGACAGCGCGTCATCAAACATCCGCGCTAGAAAGGTTATGGTAAGATATGAATGAAAAAAAAATCATAGATAAGTAGGTTCTATAAATGTAAGTCATAGATACGAGTCATAATCTGATGGAAACGTGTGGAATCTGATGAGCTGAAATGTTATGATACAAACGCTCATTTGTATGCGTGTCATAATCATGACATCACCAACCTCATTCATTCTTGTAGGGCTCCCAAAACAAATCAGGTAATGTATTGTGAGTCAGCCCAGCCCAGTGTGTGTGTGTGTGTGTGTGTGTGTGTGTGTGTATGTGTGCGTGTGTGTGTGTGTTAGAATGATAGGCATATTGTGTGAAAGTATTGTAATCATAACCTTTAGCAATTAATAACAGAGTAGAGTATTACACAGTATTATATTTAAAAATGCTGAGTATGACAAGAAATATATACACATGACCTCATCTCTCCAGCATATTTACTGCATTTCATTTCGATTTACTACATGTATTTCTCCCTACATATTTCCACCATCATTTCTTAGATTTTCCTGATCATTATCTCTGTTATTCCGCTTCCTACATTTTGAAACGATACAGTTTAGCAAAATTGATTGGTGAAGTTGGACTTTGCAGCTCAATACCCCTGACCTCAGTCACCATTAAAACTCAAATCTTTGTAATACGTCCATTCTGGGCTCCTGTACAAACATGGTGGTGTATCATGGCCACCTCCATAGAGAGGGGGCTCATTCTTGTGTGACATAAACAACAAATGGTTCATATTCAGTCTATCAAACATTCATGAAAACATGACAATTCTGACTTTGTCTCCTATTTCCAATAGACAGTGGAAAAGATTGCACCTAAATCTTACAGACAGGAACTTGGCTTTGAAGCCATCAGGCTGATCAAAAACACCTTCTGCACATGAATGAAACAATATGAAACAATCGACCACATCTTTCAATGGGACAATCACGTTTGAGAAAACACACTCAGACACTAGATTTCCGTCTTCAGACTCTACTTCCTAATCTCTCTCCTCTTTTCCTCTCACAGATCAGCGAGTCCTGCACCTGGAGCCAGGATGTGAGATCGATGGTGTGAAGACAAAAGGCCATTATCCAGCTACAGCTGTCGCGCATCGTCCCTTTGTCCGAGTGCCGTTAGCAGTCCAATTCCTCTGTAGCACGTTACCTCGTAATGACCGGTGACACTGCACTGAGGCCAACCCATCCGTTTGCATTCCAACCTCCAAACTGTTGACCACGAGACTTCGCGAAGCCCCTAACGATCCATCGCGCTTCTTCATCAACAAGCTCGTCTGAATCAGTCCCTGTGACATTGAGGATTATGAGGCCGACTTTAGCTCTTCTACAGTCGCAGTGTCTCCTGTGTGTGTTTGTTAGCGTGTGCGTGCCCGCCGCCGTGGGCTCGCTACCTCATGCGCTGCCATGGCGCGTCTCCTGCCCCATGCGGTGCATGTGCCAGATAAAGCCATGGTTCTCCCCTGACTCCATCTACCACGAGGCTCCCACCGTGGACTGCAACGACCTGCTGCTGACCAAGCTCCCCTTCCCCATTCCCTCCAACACACACACCCTGCGCCTGCAGAGCAATCTCCTGTCGCAGCTCGACACCGAGGTGCTGCAGAGGCTCCCCAACCTCACCGACCTCGACCTCTCCCAGAATCGTTTCGGCCGCGTCCGGACCATAACGCAGAGATCCCTGCTGCCCTCCCTGCTGTCTCTCCACCTGGAAGAAAACCACATCAGCCACCTCCCCGACTCCTCCTTCTCCTCACTGCCGGCTCTGCAAGAACTCTTTCTCAGCCACAACAACTTGCACTCAATCGCCCCCGGAGCCTTCACAGGTCTGGACTCTCTACTGCGTCTTCATATCAACAACAACAGACTCGCCACCATTGACCGGCAGTGGTTCGCGGCTTTGCCTCGATTGGAGGTTCTCATGCTCGGGGGAAACCCAGTGGAGGCCCTTCCTGAGAAAGGTTTTGTGGCTCTCAAATCTCTCCGGAGTCTTGTGCTTGGTGGAATGGGCTTAAGGGGCCTGGCTGAAGAGGCGTTGGAAGGGTTGGACGGCCTGGAGAGCCTCTCGTTTTACGATAATCATTTGATCAAGGTCCCAACACAGGCCCTTAGGAGAGTGCCGGGGCTGAAGTTCCTCGATCTCAACAAGAACCGCATCAAACTGATCGAGACGGGAGATTTCAGAGACATGGTCCACCTGAAGGAGCTCGGCCTCAACAACATGGAGGAGCTGGTCTCCATCGAGAGAGCCGCTCTGGAGAACCTTCCAGAGCTTACCAAGCTGGAGATCACCAACAACCCTCGTCTGTCCTTCATCCACCCACAGGCTTTCCTCCAGCTGAACCGGCTGGAGAGTCTCATGCTCAACTCCAACGCTCTCAGCGCTCTGCACCAGCACATCATGGTTTCTCTGCCCAATCTGCAGGAGGTCAGCCTGCACTCGAACCCACTGCGATGCGACTGCCTGTTCCACTGGGCCGCAGAGGAAGCGTCGCACCCCCACATCGAGAGAGTCGCACAAGCGGAAACAGAAACCTCTCGGACGGTGAGATTCATCCAACCACAGGCCACCGTGTGCTCTGAACCGCCGGAGCTCAGAGCTCGCAGGATCAGGGAGGTGTCGTCCAGGGAGATGTCAACCATCTGCCTCCCCATCATCCCCATCAGCTCTCTGCCGTCCTACGTAGGAGTCAAAGAGGGAGGTAAACTGGTCTTGCACTGCCGAGGTCTTGCAGATCCACAACCTGAAATGTACTGGGTGACCCCATCCGGGCTGCGACTTGGGCCTGCACCCGACAATGCAACAAAAAGTACTCAAGCTTCAGCTTCCTGCCACAGCCTGTCTTCCCTCTCCTCCTCCTCCTCCTCAGGCCGGGCCCACGATGATATACCCTGTGACCCCTCCGGGCACTACCGCCTTCTTCCGGAGGGAACTCTGGAGATCACCAAGGTCACTCCCAGCGAGGCAGGGTTATACACCTGCGTTGCTGAGAATGCTCTGGGAGCAGATACGCGCAGTGTTACCGTGGGTGTACACGGCAGGAAGAAGAAAAGAAAAGGGGGCGTGTCCGCTAATCCGAAGGGATCGCCACTATTGAGCGTTGATGCGAGGTTGAAGGTGAGGGAGGTCGGACAGTTCTACGCGATCCTGTCCTGGCAGAGTGGCCGCAATCTCCCCTCCACTCGCCTCTCCTGGCAAGCCATACGCTCCGACGCCCACACTCCTACATACACCACGCGCATCTTGGCTGGCACGCAGAGTTTCAATCTGACCCATCTGCAGGCGGAGACTTTTTATCGCGTTTGCCTGCACTTGGGGATCGTGGAGGACGCCAAGCACGTCGGCAGGAGGTCGCGAGAGAGCGACATGCCCCAGTGCGTCTCGTTCGAGACGAGGGACGTCCCCAAGCCCGAGCCCATCCTGCAGCTCAACCCGGAGCTGACCTCCACCGCCATCACACTTCTGCTGCTCATGCTCATCCTGCTGCTGCTGGCCAGTCAGAGCTGGGACGCCCGGGCCAAGGACGGAGCGGCACAGCTCCACGACGCCCTCGTCGAGGAGGTCAAAAGCGCTAAAGCTCCAGCCGCCGATCAAAACACAGACAGTGAGCACCAGCCAAAGCAGGACGACAAACTGCTCTTGCGCGAGGACTGCTGAGGTGGTGTCGATTCGAACGTGAAGCGAAACAATTACACGCGCAGCACAGCGAGGGGAGGAGACTCACGGGTCGGAGAAATGGCGCAGAGAGATTTGTATTTATTTTCTATACAGTATAAAGTATATATTGACATTGTTGGTGTGTTAAGATGTATTGTAAAGAATGCCTAAAGCCTCACCGGGGAAATCATAGCGGACAATCATTCTTCTGTGGTGAGCTCAGGAGAAACAAGCGAGTGGGAGCTGCTCACGAGCCCTGGACTGAAAAACCTTCATTCTACCCAAGGACAGTACTTTACAGAGAAGAGTGACTCAGAGCTCCGGGGTGTTTGTAATGTTTCCTGTGTACATGTTCCGCAGCTTGAACCGAGCAGACGACAACGCTGCCTCGAGACTGACACCGAGTGAAACCCCTGCTTGTCTTTGGGCTTTGTAATTCAAAGTGATTGATGTCAACAAAAACCCTTTTGCTTTGCTCTCAGTTCATCAGACTGGGTTCTATACATATAGTGTGTGTACAGTATAATACTCATCCAGAGTCACCGCCTAACATCTCGCCATCCTCTCTCAGCATAACGGTGATCCAGAAGTGATTGTGTTAAATTCTATTTTCAGCTATTAAACAATAAATGATCAATAAAATCTTTTTAATTTATAAAAAAAAAATTGCCTTGTTTTTGTTTGATTGTTTTTGTTTTTGTTTTTGAGATAAATTGCGTTTAGATAACACCATTGGTTCATGTACCAGTTCTTAGAATTACTTCTATCGCTTTTGGTTGAATAGGAAATGATTGTGCTGAAGTCTTGTGAGTGTATTGTCACCTAAATATACTGATGTTTTTATTACCAAAAGAAATAAACCATTTACAGCGCAGGATGAACCACCATGTTTTAACAGCAGCCAAGAATGGACAAATCTAACAACTTTAGATAGTTTTGTTAACTTAAGGCCAGCAGAGATGTATTGGAATGTGAGGCCGGAGGTAATTATCTGAAAAGCAACTTTAATACTACGACTACTTATCAACATCATTTTTTCTCTGTACCACAAAAAGGTCAGATAAGATGTATTGATGCTTTGTAGTGTTTCTTTGTTACGCCGAGGCCAACCAGGCTTTTGCAGTTCATCACACCGCACTGTAAACGTTCTTGATGTAAAGTATCTGTAGTCTTGCTCAAAAACAAATAAGCTCATACGTACAAACAAATGGACAGAGGTGAAAACATCACGTCCTTTGCGTGGATAGGAATCATCATCATCGTCCAGCTGTGGATCAACACCAGCAAACATCAATCATCAAATAAAAGATTAGATCAAACTCCCCTCATTGTACTGATCATCTCATCTGCAGCCTCTGCACCTGATCTGTATGCAGCTGTTGTTGCTCCACAGCAGAAATGAGTGGGAAAAAAGCTCACGGTGCCTGACACCTACTCAGCAAACAGTGTGGCCCCCTGCTGGATGAAACCTGGAACTGAACATAAATGTCAGTCAGAGTAATTAAATGGGTGCAAACAGTTCTTAACAGTGTGTAGTGTGTAAGAATCACATTCACAATCATGAAGGAAAAGAAATAGAAAGTATTCTGCACTTATGTCAAAAAGCAATAACACAAGGAAGAGAGAAAGCCTGCCTGAAGCGTCTGCAGCCTCGTGACCTTGACTGAGTTGGAAAATGGATTTTTATACATAAAGAGAGAAAGAAAAATGGGAATTATGCATCTACTCTAAATACGCCATGTACCTTTATACTTGAAAAATGTCACATGCAGCCCCACGTTTCTAAGTGCTGAAATGATTCAAAATGATTCTATGATGCCAGGTAACCCTACAACATGCAACGGACACGTGAATGGAGTGGTTTATAATTGTAAATATTTATTATGCAATCACATGAGGAATGCCAAAGGCTTAAGTTGCAAACTACGTCACATTATAAAATACAATGGCATTTACCAAGTGTGTGGGTTATTTCCATCAATAACGACATAAAGTAACAATAAAATGATTATACTCACCATTATGGGCTACTGAAAAAACATGGCGATGCATCATGGTGACCTCATGACCTGCATGTGCCAACAGTGCATGCAATGGCTCATTTTTGTAAAATAAAATGAAAAAATACAGATTAAATATGAATCAAAATCTCAACAGTATCTTACATCACATGGCTGCCAATAGATCCATTTAACTAAAAGCTGACACACTGGGACTTTCATGCAAATGGTGCAAGTCAATAAAAACGTACTTTCACCACAACTTTGTATTCGCATTTAATCACACAAAACATAATACATCTCTTTGAATAAGGCAACATAATACTGTATATACATACATTTATCTATATGTATACCATATCTGCTGTCGTTACTTCTGTCTTATCTGAACCGACACTATCAAGTGTAAATAAATAGTTTTAGCGAGTCATGTAAAAGATGCAAAGTCACGCCGTCACGACCTTTAACACTGCTGCGTCTCTCTGGATACACTTAAGCTGCGGGTCTTTGTATCTTCCAGGAGTGGAATAAAGGTTCGCACAGGAATATAAAGCAAAGGTTTCTGAGCGGTCGGGAGAAAAAAAAGAAGAAAATATCTAAATGAACAAAACAAACTTCTTCACCAACTAAACATTTATAGCAATCTTTGTTATTACATTGAAACTGACATCATCAATAGGTGCTGGAGTTGGCGCAGTTCATAAATGATATAGTATGAGGTGGTTGTGTTTTGAAAATGTGGCTGACACTTAAAGGTGCAAAAGGCAACTTTCCTTTGTTCTTTTTTTGTTGTTGTTGTCTTTAATCACCCTGTCATGCCAGTGGGCGAACAGGCTGTTCCAAAATCAAAAAAATGAGACCCACAGTCACACGTGCGACACCTGACCTGTGATCATGAACGCCGCTGACCTCTTCAGTTACGGCAACAACACTGTACGACAGCTCCGACATGACACACCGCTACTTTCCAGCCCCGGTTATTTTGAGCCAACCTGAGTCCCCCATGATGGATCTCAACAAGCTCTCGAGCTACCATGGCGACAAAGTGGGCGACAGAGTGTGTGTATCCGTGTGTGGGGGGGTTGGATGGATTTAATGTTGCCATAACTTTCTTTTAGTCGATGTTCAATCGTAGCCGGTCGTGAGCTGCAGGTCACTTCATGACCACAGACGTCACTTAAAAACAACCCGTTATGGAAAGTTGCCTAATGCTCCTTTAAACACACTTTTCGGTGTGAGACGTTGTTCCACAGTAACGCGCATGCTGCTCACACCGATCATGTTCGTTCAATACCACTCCTCTTCACAGCTGAACAGATTGTACAATCACTTACAAAAATAGACTTCTATTCTGCATTAACAAATGACAGCAGTGTTTAGTACCACGCACGACATGAATAAAACACACAGACTTTAGATCCAATAGCACAATGGGAATAATAAAAATGACATCAAGCATTAGAACCGCCATCGTCTGCTTCCACTTGTGTAAGGCCAGAACTCATGGCACATTAAAGTAAAGGACGCTGACAGAGCAGTTGTTGAGTTCCTTTGAATTCTGCTCCGCTTGGGCACAGTGCGATAAAAAGTCTAAAATCGAGCCTGGAGAATACTGATTAGTTCAAACGCCAGAGGCACAGAACTCTCCCGGAATGTAAAAGTAAATTTGATTTAAACGAAACAACCGTACAGAAGGAAAACTCCACTTAACTCTGCCATTATCCCAACAACTATGATAACACTGTTTTAGCCAGCACGTAAACAATGAATAAATGGTTTACAACAGTGGTTCTCAACTGGTCTGGTCAGACCACATCCGATGTTGGTAGAAAGCAAATTAAGTCTATTGTAAGTTTATTCTTACAACAGAAAGAACAAAAAAAATAACATATTGACACGTGATACATACCGTTATCAAACACTCATTATGTATTTGGGCATCAGTCAAAAATGTTAAGATGGTAAATAAAAATAATGGTTTTCTGATTCTGATTCTTTAGAGATAGAGTAACATGGTGTAAACCATTTATCTACTGATTACATGAGCTAATGATGCGATATATCGAATGAGGGTTTGAGTGATAAGGCAATGCAGAATGATTCCAGGTTTTTTAAAGATGCTGGACGTCAGTGCTTGGATACTGATAACATGATGTATTTTTCCTTACATCTCTTGACACAAGCCACACACAATCTAAACACACACACACATACACACACACACACACAACCTCCACAAATGTTGTCTTCTTGTATCTAACTTCAGTGGAATATATTGACCAAGTGTTATGAGGTGCATTAGTCTGAACAGAGACGTGTGACAAACAACGAGAAGCTGCACAAACGAGTAAACAGAGCATTTGCTGTGATAAAATAAATCCACTTACACACCCATTTTGGTGGAAAAATTAAAGGTGCAGTGTGTGAGATTAGGGACATCTAGTGTTGCAGCTGGAAGTCTGTCCATTCTGGGCTACTGTAAAAACAAAACAGTGACAGCTGTTGGGAGAACGTACTCCGGATATAAATGTAAAGGACTCATCTTAGTGGAATGGAAACTACATTTCATACATTCAGGTAATTATACACTCATTAAACGTTTATAGATTTATTTGATTTGCTATTTCTGCCATACACATTTGTGCCGAGATCTTACACACTGGACCTTGCAACGGCAACTAACCCTTCAGAACGGTATTTGCTGAACAAACCTCCCTTAGACTAAAAGACAAAGTATAATTGTAAAGCTAAAGTCTAGATCTTCACATGTTGTCTTAGTGCTGGCAAGTCAACTCCAGAGATATAGTTCATCGTGAGTTATAGGCATCAACGAGACACTCGCACACACAAAACTGCCCTTCACTGGGGATATGCTCTGTTCGGATTTTCAGATCATTCTCTGTAGACGGATGGTTGTGTGTGTGAAACCCAGCAGATCTGCATCACTCAGACCAGCTCATTTGGCACCAACAACTACACCACAGCATCGATGCTTGGTTTGAGCTTCAGCAGCTCACCCCAAACAAATGTCTGTGATCGGATTGGGTATTTTAACAAGAGTACCACATAAAAAGGATCTTGATTGAGTGTGTGAGAGTGTGTGTGTGTGTGTGTGTGTGTGTGTGTGTGTGAATGTAAGTGTAAGCAACATGATCATTTCTATTAATGATCTCTTTAATTCTCTGTATTAACTCTGAGTTGACAAATACATTACCTCTGTCAACATTTAAGCAAATTCCAAATTAAACTGGTTTTGGCTTTGAAATCCAACTGTGCAGATTTTTGTGTTTGCCTCATGACGAGTCACTAAAGATTTTTGCAGTTTGGATGGAAGTACTGTAACAATGTCAGACTGGGGAAAAGTGATCAATATATTTCTACTACTTTATAGGTTCAATAGATCATCAGATTACTGATAGCACTTTACAAATTTTATATATTTATATATATATATATAATGTACCTTTTTGCATGTTTTTTTTCAATATTGGGTTAAGAAAACCTTTGAGTTTCATGAAAATAATCAGTTGTCCTACACGTATCTTTGACAATCACTATAGTAACAAACTGTGGATTATCTCTGCATCGTTACTGTTAATGTCCTTTCTGTTTGGATACATCTGTAACCATACTCAGCCTTCACATCACAGCACAATACTGGGCCATTCGCTCCATACACATAATGTTGGATTCTCTGTGACATCGGCTCAGCTCCAGTTGAAATGACCCGAGTGTCAGTTCATGACTCGGCACATTCCTGCTGTGTGACATTCATGTGTAGGGAGCACGCAGAATCAAAGCGAATACAGAAATGAAGGGTAGCGATGTAGCACTTTTGCTACCATGGAGACAGAATACATCAATAATTGAAATATTTCTAATTACCGACTAAAATATATTTGACTAATCTGTCTAGTTTGCAGATTTCTCTTCTACATTCACAATCAGGCACAGTATTTGTATCACTTTACGTGCAGGTTTACACCTTTAGGACGAGAGAGTACAAATCTAGAAATCACCTGGAGAATCTCGACACCACATCCAGGAGAACTGACCCTGACCTTCCTAAGACCCTAAACACCATTCCTCTGTATGACCAACCATATAGCATCAGAAACAGAAACGTAGGCTTATCATAGTCTCCAATGTTGGGAAAAGTAAAACTCAGAAGTGCTGGAAGTATTTGCGGCTAAATGAATGGAGTGTTTTCATCCTGGACAAACAAACACATGCAGTGCAAATACACACTTCCGCACACTCACACGCACATCTCAGCTGTAGTTGTAGGTGAAGTTGTACGAGCTAGGCTCCTTCGGGACGGGGGGAGGGGCTTCGGGGATTGTGATGTTCTCTAGGTCGAGGAGGCGGAGCTTCATCTCCATGCTGATGAGAGTGTCCAGGTCGCTGCGTGTGAGGTCGCTGCCCATCTCTCTGCCCAGCAGCGCGCACAGGCCGTCAGTCCAGATGCAGTACTGCACACACAATCATCACACACACACACACACACACACACACACACACACACACACACACACAGAGGAATATTATGGGCTGAAATAGTTTAAGAGATCATAGCAAACCAGTTATGTGTCTTTTTCTGTTGTTGATGAAAAAAAATACAAAGGTACAAAGGTTCAGAGCATATTTATCATCCTCAAAAAGTTATTTTTGGCACAGCAATAACACGATAGAACAAACCAAACAAACAAAAAACACCATAAGAATACCTAACAACCAAAACATTGAAAAAACACCATATCAATTCAGTCACCATGCACTTAAAAAGCCAACGGCTGCAGCAATTAAAGACTTTTTTAAAGTGAAGGAGGCTTCTGACACATCTATAATTCATTTTCCACTTCAAACCAGTTACAAAGTTTCAAATCATGCAAACGGAGGGAGCCTCTGTGAAGTATCACTACAGATCACATCAGAGCCTTCACTTCAACTCATTACACACACGTGTCTGAGATGGACGCAACCAATCCACAGCGTTCCACTTTGGACCTAACTCTTTTGTGTTTGAGATACACCGTGATGCCATCGAGCATGGAGTTGCTACTTCTGCAGTATAGGCTGATCCAGTTATAACAAGGCACAAGGGGCGAAAAGGGTACACATGGTAATTGGGTCACATCGGGGTCAGGGAGCGCTCCACTGTTATCTGGGAACAGACCAAAATAAACTCGCTGCCTCATTAAATCCGTCTTATTTTGTCTTCTGCATCAACAAATCCCACAGCCAACGAAACAGCCGTCACATCAGAACCTTTTACTAATGTTTCTGTGACTGAAGGAATGAAATCTTTACTGCATGAAGAGCATGAAAATAAGGTTCCATGATTCTCTCCTCAGCAGTGCTGACTCTGACAATTGCCCGGAGTTCACTGCGCAGCGTCCGGGCTTAACCGGGACAAAAAGAGATTAGAATCTTACTGGCGTGTTCCGGGTGCTTGAGCTGCCGCAGCTATTGAAATATCTTGACTCTGCGATTGACAAACAAACTGAGCTCTGACGGGTCACTCATCCAGACGAAATGGAAAATCATTATCAAGGTGTTGTGACGGTTTCCAGTCAAATCACTGGCTGAACCCTCGGCGACCTTACTGATCCCAGCCTATTTTCCTTTTATTGTTCCTTCCATCAGATAGCGTTTTGCCTTGATACGAAAATAAGTGATTGAAAATGTAATTCGACCCCGCTTCCATCCGCCTCGTGCACGTCTCATTGTGATTGTGTTGCTGTGGTTTTTATCTCGTGTATTGTTTTTGTGATTTCGGTAGCTGCAACAAATTGCCCCCTCCGGGATAATAAAGCCACCTTGAACCTTGAACCTCTTTCCTCTGCGCAACTGAATTGCATCAATGAGGCAAACAACTCGCAGTCCAATTTGACCAAGAGTCAAACTGCCGGTGTAAGAAGCACCACAACAACGCAGGGCAGCGAAGCTTCAAGCCTCGGTGTTGCAGAGCTCACCTCGTACTTATTTGGTGCCACAAAATTGAGCGTCTCATCCGGATCGTAGAGGACAGAGAAGGCCAACTCCAGCACCTCCTGAGGGAGGGAAACAACACTCTGATGCCACGCTGACTCAAAGCAAACAACTCAAAGAGAGACATAAAGGGCGATACTACCTTGTTCTGTTTGAGAGCACTTTTTTCCTTCATGTGAGGGCAGTCCTTCCCAGTTAGCACGGATTTGATATCCGATACAGGGACTGGGAGGGATCCAGAAGAACACATTATGTGTGGCCTGTTACTGTCTTCAGTAAAACACTGATGTAATTGTAAAATGAAGCCGTAGAAAGGGGTTAAACGGGTCTCACTCTTATCGCTGAGGAGTTCAAAAGGCACTTCCCCCTGTGGTGACTCATCCAGGTCCCCGTAGTGCAGCACTTTGTGATTCAGAGAGAGTCGGCAGAACCAGAACTTCTCTGCAAAACAGAGCACGGAGCTGAGCTGATAATCATCAGCAGCAGTGCTGAGAGTGTGTGTGTGAGCGTGTATGTGTGTGTGTGTGTGTGTGTGTATGGACGTACCCTGCCTTCGACGGTTCCCCAGCTTACGAAAGCAGCTTCCCTCACACAGCCGGTTCAGTCGCTGTTGTTTGATGAGCTCCAGGATCTCAGGCTGAATTCTCTCGCGCAGCTCGCTGGAACATGGGCATCACATCAATATCGTGGACAAACACGCATGGTCATCGCTGTGGACCATGGACGTAAGAGGTGAATACAGTTCATGTGCAAGATCAGTAGCTGTCAAATGGTGGTGCAACGGCCTCTTTAGTCAGTCACATGCTACCGAGCCAGCCCAAAAGACTTGGTTCCTGGAAGTCAACACTAAGAAAAATGCAAAAGCAAATATGCAAATGAGAGGATAGTTATTTTGAGGTTCCTAAATTACCCAGAATGATTACTCCCGATTTTGATCAGTAGTCTTGAAGTATTTCCAGGTTCAAAATGCACCTCTTGCCAGTTTTGGACATAAATACGCGCTCACTTTTCACGCTGACGTTTTCATGCACCAGCCATTTTCATTCCTGTTACATGTCTTGTCAGGAAAAGCAGGTTCAGCCTTAAATGGTGTTGTTGTAGAGGCAGACGTACATTATGGGAGGAGACTGGAAGTCATCCTGACTCATTCTCTCCGACTGCCTCAGACGAAGGATCTCGGAATAGTTGAGGCCTCTCAGTTTGTTCTTCAGTTGGTCCAAAGACGACGGCTTCATGGCCAGAGCCCTGGTGATCTGCTCGCGCACCACCTGCATCACCTGCTCTCACACACACACATACGCACACACACACACGAAAGGAGTGATGAAAAGTTGACATTAGCTGCATTTTTGAGTGATAATCCAGAGAATCCTTCATTTTTTTTTACTTTAATTTGGCTTCGATTTTTATCCTACAGCTTTTTTTCTCATGTTGATTCATCTACACATTTCAAACCATGACTTAATTTCACTCAATTCTTAAAGTCCCCTTCCATCCTCGAGTCTTCATGGTTCACATCCCTACGAGCTGTGAACAGTTTTTCTCCCTCCTCCTGACACATCCTCTCCAGCTCTGTTAGAGGGGAGTGAAAACGTCAGCAGCAGCTTTAGGTCTCTGCATCGATGTTCTGAGCTTTAAGTAAGAGATTTTACTGAGCCACTCGAGACTTTCTGGGCCACTCCAGCATTGCATTGGCTATTTCCTTCAGGTCCACATTGGGCTAATAGTTGAGCCATCACCACCGACTGGGAACTCTGAAGCAGGTTCTCTTCAATAACCCCTCAATACTTGGCTCCAGTGACATTTCCCTCTTTTTCTGTCCAGACTCCTGTCTCCCTGTCACTGCTGGTGAGAGCTCTTTTATGGAAGAATACTGTCGCATCATCTCTCCATCACATTCTCTTACCTTTTTTTTTTGGAAAAACCTTTTACTCTTCCGACACTGTTGTATTGGCATTTATTCAATTTGAACAGGTTTACCTTAAAAAAAATATAAGAGTTTATTGGACGTTCAAGGCGAAGTTTTATCATGACATAGGACCCTATGTATGGTCCTTCTATTAAACTGTGTCCCAAGTGTCCTCCAGTCAAGTTCTCAACACAAGTCAGTGCAACTATGGAAGCATTTGACCAAAATAAGAAGTGTAAAAATAAGTTTTATTTTGACCATCCCTGACCCTAACCCTAGCCTCAGTAGATTGAGAGGCAGTTGTGACTTCAATGTGAAAACTACATCTGCAACTCCAAGTGTGCAAAGAAAGTTGAGTTGCAAATCCATACTCTAACTGTATCTTCAAGCTAAATGCCTTATGTTAACTCTCCAACCTTGTTAAAGTCCTCAGCTGTGGCCCTCATCTCCTTCCAGGTTTTATTAAGCAGCTGGATACAGACGCAGAAGAATTCCTCCCACGCTCGGTCGTGGGTGAAGAACATGGGGTGGTAGTCGTTGCAGCCTTCATTAGCTGAAAGCAGAACAAAGGAGGAGGAGAAGATGTATGTGACACAATCATTCTTCCTCAACATGTTACTGACTCTGTGCTCTCACATCCACAGGAAACAAGGTCACAGATACCTCAGGCCAAACATCGTCATGACGTGGTTTGCATTCTAATTCATTAAGAAATCGGATATGTTTTTTAATCCTATTATCTCAAATAAAAGCACAAGATCCCGGCCTGTGCACCCAAACATGTACTTACGCAGCTCTCCGACCTGAAGTATCTCACACAGCATCCGGGTGAGTTCAATGGCGCAGCGTCCGAAGGGACATTCATGCTTGTCCTCTCGGCTGCTGTTCTCCAACACAATCTGTCAGGAACAAGGAGGCGTATTAGGTCCATCTCTGAACCTTTGCACAAAAAAAAAACTAAAAAAAACATAAAAGTCATGCCTGAGGCGAACAGCTCACCCTGATGTACGTGTCCTGGTGAACTTTGGCCAGGTACAGCATGTTGTCCAGAGCCAGCATCCCTGGAGGAGTCTGGGTGAAATCCATTGCTGGATTGACATGGTTCTGTGCATAATACGAAGAGAAGAGGCATTTAAAGCATTCACCAGTTCCACTGAGTTCTATTTAGGTTTACAGCAAAAGGTGAAGACTCACAGTGAAACCAAGCATCTTGTAGTCTTTAGTGTACATGGCTTTTCTCTTCTCTGTGCCTGTCGGGTCGTTCTCTCCATCGAAGGCAATTCGGCGCAGCTCGAAGATGATGTCTCTTTGAGTCTGAGAGGGAACGGTATGACTGTTAAATAGCATGAAAACATCAAAGCAGAAAGCTTATTGCAGCTTCTAAATATTTAAGTTACTTTTGTTTAACTGGGCTGTGAAGGAATCAGAATTTAGTGACACCACCCTCTGCAAAGGGTTGTTCTGCTACTGATGTGAATATAAAGGGCTCATTTTAGGGAAATGAAAATAACACTTCAATGTCATTTTGATATTCTCTGACAATAGCAATGGAAATCATTTTGATCAAATCTTTCAAAAAGACCGTTCAACGTTATGGCAAGAAAATAAACACAACCGTCTCAAATATTTACCTGGTCATTGGGATCCATTTTGGTCATCATTCGTTCTTCCAAAAGGTTAAAGGTCAACACCTGCAGCACGTACAGCTGATGTGCCATCTCTGCTTTAATGGGTCGATTCCCTCTGATGATGTGCTAAAGAGGAAGAGCTTTGCGTTATCAACAGACTAACTACAAAGTGCTAACAACAGACCGACAAACAAACACATATGAAAAGAACTCATTCATCCCTATGATGTAAAAACCGAAAGCTTGAGAGCACGTGCAAGGTTGGGAAAATCTGATTATTCAAGGCAAATATTTGTTTTATTTCACACAAAGACCAAACCATTCTGTGTCTTCCAGCAAATGACTGCAGAGACAGAGTGCAGGTCAATGAAGTGACCAGGTCTCATTAAAGTGTGGGTTGAAACATGCTGCATTGGTGCAGCGGAGTTCAAACGCTTTTTGCTCACTGGTGTCTGCAGCCACTTCCAAATGAGTCGGTGCCAAAAAGAATTATTCTCAGAGCGGATTCGGTTCCACTTCATGGACTTCATGCCATATCACATTTGCTGGCTCTTTGTCACAGCTCCCTAAAGTAAGTGCATGCGGCTTTATCGCTTTCCGAGTTGCTCGTCTCAGGGCTGAAACTTTCACACCACAAGAATAACCTTACCCGAGTAAAGACGGCTCAGAGATGGCTAAAAAAAAAATTCTCTATTTCTATTCCGAGAGTTTTTACGGCCACTGGTTTCGATCGGTCGCTGGGAATAATACATTTAAATTCAGAGTTGTGTATCTCGGTGCTATATGGAGGTTCGCTTGCCAGGCGGGCGGCGCGTCAACTGAAAACTCAATCTGACTTTATACTCACATTGAGGATGATGGATCGTAAGTGCTTCTGGGCCAAAGTGCTCGCCATTTCCTGTGTGAGACGGACACAATAAGCCAGCACAGGTCAGAGGAGCGGAAAGTCCCGACTCAATATATCTGCAGAGAATGGGATATTAAACAATCACACGCTCAACTTCGGCCTCTGGGTTGAACCAGTTGACCTTTGCAAACTTTTCAAGTGCATTACACCATAGTCTAACTTCAGTGTGTCAACACAGTCTGTCTGTCTGTCTGTCTGTCTGCTGCTGCTGCTGCTGCTGCTGCTGCAAACTATGGTTCTGTCTCAGTGTGCATGGATTACAAGAAGGCAACACAAACACCTGGAGACAGGGAGAGAGGACATTACGAGGTGCAGACGGATGTGTACTCACAGTCAGGTGCTGCTCCAGCGGGTTAGTATACTCCTCCTACAGGTTGAAGGGAGGGAGGAGGGACGTGGGCGTAACAATGATGGGAACAAAGAGCGCACACACGGACCATGAGATACAGGGAAACATCACCAGCGCAGCATGCAACAGAATACACACTTGGAAACATCATGTCGAACAAGAGATCTCACATGCTTACACAACACACACACACGCGCACACACACACACAGGGGACAGCGATGGTGCAAAAGTGTGTGGTCCCACAGATGGTTATCATCTAATCCTCCATGCAGACTTACTCCTTAATAAGTAAAGAAAATATACGTATTTACAATTTTCAGGCTTAGTTCATGTTTAAAGGTACAGTATGTAGGATTGATTGAATTCTAGAGGTGAGGTCCTCTGATTTCAATTCAACCTTACCTGAAAAACACAACCTGTACTAAACGTCTGTTACCTGTGTAATGCAACAGATGTTGAATTTATCTATTCATGGCTAATGTAAATTTTTTTTTTAAAGGACTCATTCTGGGGGTGGTGAAAATGGAGAGGCTTGTTTCAAACATGGGGATATTGTTATCGTCACATAATCTCATATGTATTGCATCATGGAAATGTATTTTTTTCAGTGATTGCTATGAAATGTAGTACATATTTTCTTTGCAAGGCTGTTTTAGTAGATTTCTTTTGTATTATTACATTTAAATTCTCTATATTTGTGTGTTTTTCTGTTTATTAATATCAAAACTGTGTGGCAGCTGATCTTGCCCTTGGCAAGAAAAACCTGGCTTTAATAAATAATATAATTGCAACAATAATCTTTTTGACATCTCACTTGAAACCAAGTGGGCATAAATTAATAGAGATTAACACTTCTTCTCATGCATCTAATGAGCTGTGAAGTGACTCATCTGCAGGAGCCACATCTGTGCTTTGATTTGTTTCAACAGAACCGACTCAGTTCGCCCTCTAGTGGTCAGCATGGGCAGCTGAAGATGCATGCAAGAGGAAAAGCAACTACCTCCGTTTCATAAAGTAGAATTCTGGATAGAAAATATTGTTCCCACACAGATTTGACTGCCAAGATTTAATTTAATTTCATGTCAAGTGGTGGCTGGTGAAGACTGAGGCCTAAACAGTTTTCACTGTGAATCAGAACGACACATCAGCACATTAATATCTCATCCACTTAGTGATGTTTGCCAGGATTACAGTGATTCATTTTGGAAAGGCACAGGAAGTAATTATTTAATGTGCCACATCTATAAGGGAACAAGAGGTGCATGAAATTGTACAGACTATTGGTCTTACTGTATAATAATACTTTATAGTACTAATAATACAATAATAACTACTTGATGATTTGATAATCGATTGTGTTTTCCTCCATTTCAGTTGTGCTGATGTTTCATCCACAGAGTAAACAAGAGCAGAGCAGCTTCAACACAACTGAGGTTACTGTTTTTACACAACTTCTACATTGAGAGTATGTTAGTGACTTTCAAACAGTACAATTGCGCAGATGCTGTCAGAGAGATCATAACTGGGTTGTTTCTAAAATGAGATGAATACATGGTTACCGTGGTAACAAGAAGGTTAAAGTACATGAAGGAATAACTGCCGGTCGCTTTTCTCAAACAACAGCTCATCCAACACTCGATATGGCACCTTCATGGTTCATCAGTAACACAGGAGTTTGATGTCGGATTGTTGTTGAGCAAATCGAAAAATAAAAACATGACGACACAACAGCATGAAACAGGATGAAAAAGAATGTTAGTCAACTGTGAGACAGGGATTAACATTGGAATTAAAGGGACACAGGACGAAGGGAGATCAGTGATCAGTGACATGGATGACAGATATGAGAACCACGACAGGAGCACTCACTCTCTAAGGATTTGTACATTTGTCTCCGCTTCACTGAAAATTCTGATTCAGAGGAAAATGTGTTTTTGTCTGAATCTCTTAGATTAGGAGAAGGAACCTCTGAGGTTTTAATGCAACATCACATTACTGAATATTACATTTTGTAGGAGGATAGACTTCCAAATAATATAACTTCATCCAACAACAATCCAAATATTTCATCTCCATGAAACATTTGTCAAGTATGATCAACTCTACATAATAAAGAATGTAAACACCACTGAAAGGCATCAAAGCCTATCATTGACTGACAGGGAGAGTCCAAAATTGGTGCTAAAATCACTTTGACTGAAATCTTCTTCACACTCTAATATTGCTCAATAAATGAAGTAGTTTATAAAAAAAATGCAGCGTTCGTAGCTTTGGGTACTCATTTTTTTATGTGGATGAAAACACAGTGAACCAAAGCAGGTTCTCACAGTACATGACTGGAGCCTTCACCTCTTCCCAAGAGGTGCACACCATTGAAGTAGAGACAACAGCCGGAATTCAGCAAGTGAGCGAGTCATGGGTAATGTCGACAATGTCAAAAGAGCCGCTGTCTCAGTGCCGTCCTCTGCACTGGGCTTCGATCAATACATCAGGCAGCATGTGTTCAACGTGCTGCGAGGGTGTAGCTCTCATCACAGGGTCGATGGGAGGGTGTGGGATGTTTTCAAAGAGTAGCCTGCTGTTGCTAACTTTTCCAGAACAATGGACTCAGCCATCAAACAGAAATTCAATTTGTGTCAGATAAAAGATCCTTAATCGCTAGAATTCCCTCAGAGCTCTTTGTCTAGAGAGTTGTTTTCAGACAGTCAAACAGTCAGAGCAAGTCCAGAGAGAATACATTATGGAGAACTGAAGGACTTGGCAGAGGGATGACTCACTGTGAGTAGGGGATGACAAGATCAACAAAATCCAGGATTGGGGGAATTCATATGCCATGCTCAGGTAGCACCCCTCCAATAACCCCCCCCCCCCAAATGCTCTGGACCCGTTTCCAAGCTCATGTCTGAAACTGGCCTATAACAGCTGCTCTGAAAAACTCGGCAAATCAAATGTACAAACTTTAGAAGAATGTGAGTGTCCACAACCAATCCACAACATGTCAGCTGGCAGACAGACGTCTATTTAAGAGCCTTAACTAAACTATATGAGCAGCCAGGGTGAGGCAGCTTTCTGATACTAAAGACAATGAAAGATCATTTTGCATGGATATTTGGAAATGTTATATGAGAATGGAACTTTATTAGTCGTATTCCAGCTGTCTACCCACGTGTGCAGTCATTTTCTCTAATACGGTCCACTATGCCGTGACCGCCGTTCACTGACCTGCCGTCTGTCCTCTGGCGCCTTCAGGAAAAGAGCGTTGATGAGGGCGATGGCGTACGTCTGGATCTCCTGGTTGGACCTGAAGGATCATTCAGCATCATAACAACCAGTTAGAAGCATCGTGCTCCACACATCCCCACACAGGCTTCAAACTACAGGCTAACTACACTACGCTATGTTCTGATCACTACTGCTACAGACCGTGTGTAAAGATGGACGACACAAGTGCTTTTCTTTTTTCCAGTGAGGCCATTTGTGATTGGTAGAATGCATGATGAAAGTGATGAGTCACATGTGAAAGTGATGACACGTCCATCCTTATTTAGTCTATGAGACGAATATCTGAGGTGAGCGCAAGATTTTCAGAAGTCACTGACCAATTTCATGGAAGAAAATGTTTTTTTGTTTTTTTTTTATCAAATGGCAATATAATTATATTCACATTACAAAAAACAACAATTGTACCCACAAATGATGCCTTTTTAACTGGAACGTAATAAGTCATTCAAGTCTATTCTTCATTTATATATGTTCTGTAATTGTTATCAACATGGGTATTTTTGATTTAAATGCATTTGTTTATATCAATTCTACACAAAGTACCTTTAACCCCACAAATTAGTCAGCTGCTAAGGCACCATTTGCTCGTTTGTATTGTGACTGTTGTTTTGTTAAAATTCTTTCAAAAGGAATCAGTGGCTTTGGTATTGAGATATTGACAATGGTGTCCATTTTGGTTCCTTGTATGAGATTTTGGCAAAAACAAGAGAAAAAGAAGTGGACAGGGATTATCGAAGAATCCTGAACACACCCCTCAGATAGTGCAGTTAATAAAAAAACAAAACACATTTCATTGAACTTCACTTCTGCTACAGCACATTTCACTCCTCTGCTCTCATATCAGAGTGCGGAAAGCCCCTGTGCATGTATGTGTGCTCACACTTGCAGGTGCCCGATGAGCTGTCCCACGGTGATCTCCTGGGCCACGCGGTGGTAGAGGCTGTGGCTGTTGAGGACCATGCTCTCCAGGATGGCCAGAGAGCGCTGCAGGATGGACACGTCCACCATGGGCTGGTTCACATAGCCTGCGATCTGAGCGGTGGGAAGAGGAGACACAAGATGGGACTTAACGGACCTCATTTTCTGTTAGTCTTCATTTACACAACTCTTAAAAAGGTGCAGTGTGTAAGATTTCAGGCATTCGGTCAGTTTTATTTTTTCCCCCCCATTACCCTTAACTGAGCCCATTAATGTATATTTACATGAGGAGCGAGTCCTCTCCACAGGGACCGCCGTGTTTTTTACAGTTGCCCAGAGGGGACGTACTAAACCTCTTTTGAGTTTTAATGACAACTGAAGTCTTCCATAGGTTCTCCTGCATGTTCAGAAGGGAGAGGGTGAGGCTATGGATCCAACATGTCACCCGTGGATATCACCAAATCGTACACACACCGCACCTTTAAAAGTAAAAAAAAAGTCCAGCCTCAGAAAGGTAAATGAGTTCAGCGAGGTCTCACTGTAAAAGCCACACTGAAGTTTTCAGAGTAAAACTAGCCGCAGTCACACTGAAGTTGTTTCAAAATGATATGAGGCGTTGCTTGGCAACTGGACCCACTCGTTTCCATCGTGCTGGACGAAAGGACGGTAAAGTAATTAAACAAAAGCGAGGAGGTAGAAAAGGAAAAAGGAAAGACCTTGAAACTTTTAAACAGAGGAGTTCTGTCCGTCTGTGAAGCTCGACTGAGTCAGAAGAAGGATTCTATAGTCGGAGCGAGTACCTGTTTGATGAAGGAGAGGGAGATTAGGTCCCAGGACACAATGCCGTGATCCATGAGCTCCAAAAAGGCGGTGAGAGTGAAGGCCAACATTTCACCGAAGCTAAGAGAAGAAAAGAACAGTCTGAGTCATTAGCTGCTCACGTCTGCCGACCTGTTCCGTTGAGTAGAACGTGGCAGATTCGACAATGCAAACGGAATACTGGCTTCGTCCATGAACCTCTTTTACACCGTCATCACCAAACCGAGCTGAAGCCGTACTCACTGGGTGCCGCTCTCAACAAGACGCGCCAGTGTCCCGATGCCCTCCATGTTGATGAACTCTGCGGCGAAGGTTGGATCTGCCGACAGTTTGGCGAGTTCTTTCAGGGCCTCGAGGCGAGCGTCGATGCCGTGGGACTGGATCCTCTCCAAGAGTTGACGAGCGGCGCGTGTCTGTCATGAATGACAAGTCTCCACGATGACTTTCAATGAGATTTGCTGATGCATTTGTGCATTTTAAGAGGACAGGTTGGGTGATGAAGGTATGAATAACCTTAATCCTAGCACAGGGGTGTCAAACTCATTTTTCAAATCTAATTTGAAGTAGGCCGGACCAGTATAATCCTAGTATGATGATCTATCTATAAACAACAACAACTTCAAATGTTTCTTTTTGTTTAAGTCCAAAAAAGTACAGTTGTGAATTCAATGAAAATTCTCTGCATCAAAATGTAAACCATATATATGACAATGTCTCTTCTCAATATTACCAACATAAACTAAGTACACCATTTTTTTACACTTAGTAAAATCATCCCACGTAGTCAATATGTTTCATACTCCTGTCCTAAAGATTACACGTCTCAAATTCTTATAGGTCTTTTTGTAACTCAGGTAACACTGAATGCAAATGATCGATATGGAGAATCTCAGGGTGCTAGAGTGACATTGTTGTGACATGACATTCAAGCTGCTCTGTCCTCTAACACAACTGAGGAAGACAATAAAAGAGGGTCACTCACGGGTGAAATGGCTAATCGAAGAATGGTCCCATTTTTGATATCAGCGCGGCTCTAAAAATGTGAAAAAGGAGGAATTTAGTGACTTGATCAGTGATTCACAAAAAGAGTTTTAGGTGTAAAACTGTGGCGCTCACCTGCTCTGTGATATAAAGCTGAGGGCCGTCAGCATAACGGAGAGCAAACTGCTCCGAACCTGACAGAGACCAGCTGAGGACAGACACAGAGAAAATCTACAATTCAGTTTAAGTGCTGGAAGATGTAAGAGAAACTCAGAGCAGCACGATGCACAGTAAACATGAACAAAAGGTTAGAGAGTCAGCTTCTTCCTCCTCCCTGCAGCAGCAGTCGTACTTAAACAAGCGCTGAGCAGAGGAGACTGTGGAGGAGAATTATTCAGTGGGTGTTTCACAGTGAAGTGCAAAGAACTTGCAGTTTCAAACGGAACAAGTCATCAGGAGATGACATGTCTCCACACCCACAAAACAGAACTGAGCTGCTGCAATCACAGCGACCTGAAGTCGTGATACAGTATTTCCCCTCAGTGCACATGCATACAGTATCAGAAAGGGTCACATCCAAGCCACGTTTTATTAACCACTACTCCATTTCTCTTACCCATCGCACACTTCTCTTATTATTGAGGACAAAGGTCTTTTCTGCAAACAGAAGAAAAAAAAACATTAGACGGATATCAAATTATAACACTGAGTTGGTTGATATGCCAAATCCAGTACATTTTGGTTATCAAAGTATAAATATCTGTACTCAAACTTTCTCGATCATTTGATCACAAGTATTTTTTCAGAATATTTGACAGATTTGCTCCAGATACTGACCTGGTCCATCTCTATGAGCTGAGCATTAGCCCCCGGCCATTCAATAGCCACCTTCACAATGTCAGCGGGAGGCGGCATGGCTGTGTTACTGTAAAACCCTAAAGAAGAAAAGTTTTTTTAAAGTCATTAGTGTTAATAAAGGATGTGAGTGTCAGCATTTTTGGCCCCAGATCCTGAAATATTTGTTTTAACAATGTGGATCTACTGAGTCCCGATCCGATACGTATATGTGACTAAAATATAGAGCTGCAAACTCAAAAACACAATGCGACAATTCCTCATCAATCGACACATTCTGCTGAATACACCTTTAACTTGAGGATTATATGAAGTAAAGGTTATACATCACCCAGTAAAGAATCGCCACTCTTACAGCTCTGCTTGGTGAACCGCTGTTTCAGCAGCCTCTGTAAAAAAAATAATAAAAAAACATACACACACAATGTCACTACAAATCTCAAAAAGTCAAGAGTGTTGCATCCCTGTACATCTCATCTTCTTTCTCATTTGAACTCAATCTGGCAGTGACAGGATAAATAAACAAAAGCAAAAACCACCCACACAGATATGTACACAGACAGTAGTTAGCACATATTGTAGTATATACACATACACATGTTCAAATATAAAAGTAGATTACAAAGATTCTCAACTTTAATATAAACTCAAGACAGTCCCAAATTCCATTTATTTGCCTTAACTATTAATAATTTACCCTGAAAAATCAATCAAACCCTTATAGTCCAGGGGTGTCAAACTCATTCTAGTTCAGGGGCCACATGAAGCACAATTTGAAATCAAGTGGGTGGAATGACAGCATAATGACATGTAAACAACGACATCTCCAAATGTTTCCCACTGTTTTAGTGCAAAAGTACATTCTGGAAATGTTAATAAGTGAGAACTCGAGGATATTGCAACATTATGGGGTAATCACTATATCTAAAATAGCAGGGTCCTTTACTGGAATGAGTCCCGCTGCTCGTCTTAAGCTGAAGTGAAGACAAACATAAAGTGAGTGTTTCAAGAAATGCTGCAGAGATGTTTACAGATTAGGATAAAGAGATCTGTCTGTCAGACCATCTGCTCAATCTTGCAGACTGTTATGTGGATCACAGACTGTGCATGAGTTTTAGTTTTCACACTGACAAAGCCACACTAATATTTAAACAGGAACATTTCCAGCCGCCTCTCTTTGTCTCTGCTCCTTCACTGCGAAATTTCCCCAGGGCACAGACTTTTATTAAACTTATTTCATTATCTGCAACAACAGCTCTGAACAACAAGAGTGACAACAGCACAGCAGGGGGGGCAATGCGTGTGAGTGTGTGTGTGTGTGTGTGTGTGTGTGTGTGTGTGTATCAGAATCTGACATAGAGGGAGAAATGACAAAGCTGTTTGACAGACAAATGGCAAATGGCTCTTTGCAGTCTGTCAGGGTGCGTTCAATAAACGAAACACTTCACATGGTTCCCGGCTGCTCATTTGAAAAGAAATCATAGTCTTTACCAAAGAGGTGAGAGGTGAAACAATCACTCTGAAACAAATTAAGAGCCTGACAATCAGCTTCCATTTGTCAAGTGTGTCCTAATTTTGTTGTTTGGATTTGGACTGACACAAACTACTTTGATTCATTTGTTTTTCATTTTGCCACTTTATCTATTATAAAGACCAAAGGTACATTTTATAATTTGTTCCTATGAAAAACAATATGTTCTCTCAGACAACACCCTTTGCAAATTATAACAGAGGATCTGTATAGGATTGTTTTTAAATAGTGCATTTAATGTTAGTTAAATGTGATGTGTTTTAAAAATAAAAATTAAAACTATTACCTACTAATCAATTATTGCTTCTGATGAATTACACTGATTAGTGGTTGCAGCCCTAGTTTAGAGAAAAAGACAGTTTTAGTTTATATCTACATTGCAGATGCATTGTCTTCATAAAGAAAATATACCAATAATAGTCAGCTAAACTATAAAGACAAAGCATAAAAGCATAATCGTTAAGTATAAGTTCCTCTAATACTCATGTAAGCTGACTTACATGTGCTCAACATCATCTACAACAGTTTAAGGCGGATTTTCTGGCCGAGTGAAAGCTGCTGATTTCAGATTCCAAGCAACAGCCATCTGACTGAGAGGCTGTTCCGCCTCCACATCTTCAAGCAGCATCACTTAACATAACGTGTGATCTGTGAGCCTGAACTCACGAAAACTTCTCCTCAACTTCTGGGATTCATTTGCAATTTTCATCGACTGGTTTAAGACGAGGAGAGAGGATGCGTTTCTGACGTTCTTATTGATTCCTCGGTGAATAATTCATGGATCCTGATTACAGGATCCATGAAGCGAGAGCAGTTTGTTGCAGATCAAATCTGCCGATAAAATCTGGATGTAGTGAATTTAAATGTGGTTTCATTAGAGAACAGGGTGGGCTTTGAAAATACGTGATTTAGATAAATCTTTTCTTCACGCTCAAGTCTTATAACTCTGTACCGCTGAGTTTAAAGGTGCAGTGTCTAAGATTTGGTGATATCTAGAGGTGACATGTTGAATCCACCACCTCACCCTCACCTTTCTGAGCATGCAGGAGAACCTATGGTAGACTTCAGTTGTCATTAAAACTCAAAAGATGTTTAGTATGTCCTCTCTGAGCTACTGTAAAAACATGGCAACCCATGTAAAGTAACTATGAAACTCATGCATGTACTGTAACGAGAGCTAACAGATTATTGGTTAGGTCCATTACTGAGACCAGTATTCTGCATCAGTGATTCCCTATGATTAATAGCATGCACACAATTATTTGCACCACCATGGATTTACTGTAGCCCAGAATGGACAAACATCTATTGAGTTCATCACAATAACTGATGGCTGCTACTGCTCTATGTGCTTGGCAGTGAAAAGTGAGGTGAGAGGATTCATCTGCAAAATGATACTTTTCCCACTAGATTCTATTAAATCCTACACACTATACCTTTAATGTCCCATCCACAGTAGAAAGATAAGATAAGATAACATAACCTTTTATACATCCGACAGCAGGGACATTTGCGTTGTTACAGCAGCTAGACAGATAGACAATGAAGGCTCAATATGCAAAAACATGAAGAAAGAGCACATATTGTAAACAAGACAACAATATACATGAAGTATACATAAAGCACACATAAGCAATTAGTGAGATACACCACAAGTATCAACAATCAATTGACATTGACCATAAATGCATATTGATTGCTAATCAATTATCGCCTTCAAAATAAAACAATATCGCTCGACCCCTACTGTGACACCCCCCCCCCCCCCCCCCCCCCCCCCCCCCCGCCCCGTCCCCCCCGCGTTCTCTCTGTCCCCCCCCTCCATACTGCCCCTGGTGGCGACAGCTATGCGTGGTATCTTAGCAACAGCTGCTAAGGCTGTGACTGAATGGAGCTGCCACTGTGTTTGTGCGAGGAGCCTCTTCTCACAAAGACCCCCCAACTTCTTCATGTCAACACCACCACCACACTTTTTCTTTTTTTTTTTCTTTTTTACCGCGACACCCGGATGTTTCTGACGCCATTTTAAACTCCTCTCACGGCGGGGTGGGATGCGTGTATCCCCGCCTGGCTTAACTCACACAACCCGGCTGCATGGATGTAGCCCCCGTGGATGTAGCTTAACTTTTAAGATAGCTTGTTAGCTTGTTCAGCATGCGGGGTTGCGCCCCCTCTGGTGGTAGGGGGATAGACTGCTCATTTAGTGGATACAAAAAACAACAACACTGTATATCTGTTTAACATACCATATATGTCCAGTGCTGATAATAAAACAAACATTTGAGTTGTTTAATGGAGGGAACGATAGCTGGATCTAGTCTGCTGATATGATACATTCGCTTTCACATCACATATATGGTATTAACACTTTCTCGGGCATCAATCACAACTTATTAAAAATGCATGATCGATTATCGGTGATTGATTGGCTTGGACTGAGGCCATACTAGCTTAAACACACACACACACACACACACACACACACACACACACACACACACACACACACACACAGATGTAGCAGCTGCTTTATAGCGGAATAAATCACAACTCATTCTAATGGCGCGGCGTTGAACAGATGCTAACACACACACACACACACACACACACACACACACACACACACACACACACACACACACACACACACACACACACACACACACACACACACAAACACAAACACACACACGGACGCAGACAGTGGCGTCTCCTCTCCTCCTCCGTCCGAGACTCACATTGATACACACCAGCTAACTCACCAGTGGTAGCGGTGTTAATCCTCACAGGGCGGTTAATGGTTCCCAGTCCGCTCCACCGTCTGCTCCTCCTCCATTGCAGTGAAGCCGCAGCCTGTCCCTCTCTGTCGGCGCCAGCTTTCACATCATGCCCCGGTCCTTGCTCCTCCCTGGAAGCACAACAGCCCGATTCGGATGTGAGATTACCGATTAACAATGGCTGGTGGTCGGTGAGAGTTGATACTGGTGATGGTGGTGGTGGTCGGCGTCACTCCCTCCCTCCTCCTCGCCTGGTGAAAATAGTTTGGGAGAGGAGAAATGCTTTCCACGCCTTGTGGGCGGGACGCAATGTAAATGTGTCACCTCCATCAATTGTGCACAGTCAGTCTGACATGTTTGCTAATGTGTGCACTCACTGTGTCAGAGTCATGAATCATATGTCTGTCTACACCTATCTGACTTCAAATGGCGTCATAGATCATTGGGGATCATTGCACTGGACAGTTTGTACAGGTGTTTTGCACAGGCGGACTCGAGATGTTTGAGGGCCAGGGGCAAAAATGGCCATAATGGGGTGGGGGGTGGGGGGGGGGACCTGTCATACATTTATTGCAATGGAAAAATGGGTAAGTTGGACAAAAAAAGCGTTATTGACTAAAATACTTAAAAACTGTGTAACACTGAAAGGGCACTAGAGGGGGCACTTTATCACATTTTGTCCACTGACATTGGACATGGTCTAAAGGACACTTTACCATGTCTTTCCACTGGAACATCACAGTCTGTGTATCATCATATTCAATTTAAAATGAGGGGACTTCATCTTTTTCAACAGCAAAATCAGAGGGGACATTGTCCTAAACTTCAAGGCTGTTTAATTCAATTTCTTCCAGTAGTGTTCAGAAAAACCGAAGATGAATCAGCAGATTCATCATTTTCAGAGTCAGTGTAAATGAGTGATAATCAGAGGCACCTTTAGGACCATGAGAGATTAGGAACTTGGCCAATTGTTGCATCTACCAAATTTCCTGATGCCCTCACCTCGCATGCTGTGAATAAAAAAAGGATAAAATCAGATAAAATGTGTATTTGTGTCATATCTTATCGTGATAATATCCACAATTTCCTTCACAAGACAGCTAAAAATGGCACATTATGAAAAATATTTGCATTCACGGCACAACACATTTTTATTCAACACAGAAACCATGTGTACAGGGAAAGTCTCCACAGCTTGGACAGAGCATGTAACACTGGCTCACCTGGAGGGGGACGGCTGCTGGTGAAAACTCGAAAGGGGCAAGAAGCAGACGACTGCACTTCAACTCACTGAGGAAACAATGTTTGAAAACAAAGAACAGCTGAATGTGTTCGCTTCCAAGTTACATCTCATGCATAACATCAAAAATAGTATTTCTGACACAACAGTTTTATCCACAAACACGGACATACCCGATCGCAAACAGGCACAGACACTGAGCTGAGATGATGCTCTGGGAAATGAATGTTCAGAATTCATGATTCAGGCTATGTGGCAAGAAAATACCAGTGTTTTTTTGTTTTTTTCAACATATAACTTATATCAAGACCAGTTGGATGCATTTCATACAATATCACATTCTGCAAGTTAAACCTCCAATCAGACTGACCAGTAACCTCCAAAAGGACATTCATCAAAAGAAACAGCATTTTTAGAAGCTCGTCCAGTCCCTTTTAAACTTTAAGATTCCGCAGCACCGTCTTACATTGATTTCATTGCGATTTTTGGTGTTTTGTATCAAACCATCAGAAAATAGAATAAAACAAAAAACAAAACAATGCTTCAGTAATAAAATATTAAGTATGACAATGTATATGGATGCATTATCAGAACTAGAAACTGTAAGAGGCAGGTCGCCCTTCTTTCTAATGAAAGCTCCCCACTGGCCCATGTCAGTGCCCATAGAGCAGAGGCACTTCCTCTCGCCGCTATTTCACTGTAATGAATAAAAAGAAAAAAATCAATTTATTACATTTTCAACCAAACATTCAATACAGAGATGTGTAAGTAATCTAAATCAGTAGCTGATAAACCTAAAAATAAGCTCATAAGACCAAGTCTTTTCATTAACTTACATGATACGTCACTGACTAAGAAGTTACCACCATGTGGCCACCATTTTATTTTTGTTTAATCTCAGCAAATGTTCTGTACCAAGTTCTTATAATGCATCCATCCATGTAATTGCTCATATACTAACATGTGCATCTCACTGAGGCACACTCACGCGTACACCGACATCGACAAAAAGTAAAAAGAGTTGTTTAAAGGCATTTAATCACATGAACCGATGATTGCAGAGCTTAAGCGACACAAATGTTCCAGGAGTGATTCCTATTTCTTTTCTTACGTTTCATCAGTGATCAAACGCTGCAGAGTTAACACTGCTGTTCTGCTGTTCCACACTTGAATGAGTCGCAGCAAAGCAAACCAGCTAAACAAATAAAGTATACACCACAGCCATGACATGTGAACTACTGGGCTCTAATCAGTAAACTGACGACTTTTTAAGAGGTAGGAAATGGGTATGGAATGACATTCCGAGGAGTTTTCCATCATCAGTCACAACATGTGATCACAACATGAACTGACAAGTCGCGAGGCCTGATGAGGACAAGTTGAGGTACAGCAAAATGATTCGACACCCTAATGGCTGAACAATCATCCATCCGCTATATTGTAGCATCTGCTCACTGAAAATTTGCCAAAGGGCCAACACATTGGGACTTCTACAGAAACCAGTAATTGTATTGAAGAAGTTCAAACTGACACAAAACGGTGAGCGCGCATCTGCAGGCTATGAGATATAAGAACTGAAGGACTCCATTGGGAGTATTCACTCCTGATTTAAATATGAAGGGCTCGTCTTAAAACAATCTGATGATTGAGGAGAGTATTCACTCACACATACATGAATAATTTATGGTGGTCCGTGAGTGAGCACACGATTCTACTTCTTGACTTGATTAATTCAAAACAGCATTTGGAGAGCAGACTATTTATCATCATAATGGGCCTTGTTATTATCATTATCATTACCACACGATAACACTAACAAGACCCCTCACAACACGCGATAATCACGGTGCAGTGAGACTTGACTCAGATGTGGGGGGGAGTTCACAGTGTGGTTGCTTCATGAGGAGATGACATTTATGGTGGCCTGTCAGTTCAACTTAGGGCCATGTTACAGGCTGAGCTGTAACATATTCATTCTGATAACCGTCGACAGTCCATACGTCCCAGCCTGTATAGATATTCAAATACAGCTTGCATACAGTACATACAACATCCCAGCAGAGTGTTTGTAGAAGAAATGAAGGAACACTGAATATTCAAAACACCCAAATGTTTTAGACCTCAAAATAAACTACCTTATGACCAACGTACTTTTTTAATAGCTCGGGCCACGACAATTACCGTTTCTGTTCGCGTTGGACTTGAAAGAGAAAGAGCAAATGTTAAATACCTGGTTAAAACCACATTACATTTGTCCTGACTGAAATCACACTTGAAAGATTATCAGTCAGATTAGATGAGACAAACAAAAACCACAAAAATCCTTCTCCAAAATGTCATTGTCACAAAGTCCTGTAAAAGTACGGTGTCGCTGAGGATCTTTTTTTTTGTTTTTATAAATGCATCTACATGGTAATTACCAGTTGAGTCTTACAGTGTACCAGTGTTGTATTGTGCAATCAAAATAAGTTTGACCAATGTGTGTATCTGTCATAAAATACACCAAGTGTAAAATAAATTGTTGGTAGGTCAGTTTGTTGTATGACGCTGGTGTGAAATCCCCAAAACAATCAATATAATAAAATTACAATAATAATCAGCATCCCAGTGGAGAGTTTCCTGGTCTTGGTACCATGATCAACAGATTAAACCCATCACTATTTGTATACTTTAATCAGAAAACAAAAATATACATAGACATTAAGCCCTACTACATAACATATTTGATTATTTTATTATTCTTCATTATAATTAATTCACTTGATCAATAATAGCCAATTTGCACTTATTGTTTAATCTGACGCAGAATTTCATGACTATAAATATCTTTAAAAATGAATTTTAAAATCATCTTGGCAAAAACAAAATATGTAAGCGGTCGAGGGTCAGGCATTATATTGTGATTAATATGATTAGTATTTAGTCAGTCATTCTGTATTTACAAGGACTCATATTTACAATATTAGATTTTCCACCTCATGCATCATTTCTACGCGTTGAATTGAAAACCAGTATCATCATATCCATATATCATGAACACCATCATGTTCAACTTGTTGATATAAGTGAAGAGTTCAGGTGATAAATGTATGACTTTATCTACACTGATGTATCATAATGTCCCTGTCATTAAGGTACTATACATTAATATACATGACGTGTCAATATGCTATTATTTTTCAAGAACATATTTTCTATAATTAGTTGAATTTAACCCTCGGCTTTGTTCATCGTTTCTTGGGTTCATAATAAATATATTTTGAATGAACAGACATGACATGACGTAAACAGCTACAGCTCTTTCCCTGAAAGTGCCAGTGGGATGAACAGATATATATAGAGAGAGTGAAACAGAAAAGAAAAGGCCAGAAAAAAAAATAGGAAACATGATCGGTTCGCTTCCGAGGTCACTACCACTCTGCATTATCCCAGGCCTCCTCCGCAGGTTTTGTGGGACTCTTTGTCTTTGTCTTACCATCGGCATTCTCCCAGTTGTTGTCCCAGGCTTCCCAGCTCTCCCCCGTGCTGTGTTTGTTGTTGGACGCCCCCTCGGAGCCCCAATTGTCCCAACTGTCAGAGCTCTTCTTTGCAGAGTTATCCGCGATGGTCCAGCTGTCACTGCTCGGAGACTTCTTGACCTTTAGGGAGTTGTTGCTGCCAAAGGTTTCCCAGAAGTCCTTTGACACGGGCTGGCTAGAGCTGCCCTGGTAGCCCTCAGTGGCGTCCATGTTCTGATAGCTTTCTCCAGCAGACCTGAGCACAGTGTGAGATTGGAATTTAAAATCATGAAATGGAATTCAAAATCATTTTCTAGCAAATTTTACATGACCATACAAACCTAACCACAACCAACCTAACTTCAGTAAAAACGTAATGTAATGAAACCTTTACATTTACATTAGAGGTGTGTCCTCTCTGTGGAGGACACCATGGTTAACAGACACTTGTTTAATATTCATTCTAGCCCAACACCATTATCTGCTGTTGATAGATGAAATGTCATCATACCCATCTTCGGATTTTCCAGTGAAGAGGTTGGTCAATTTAGCACCAGCTCCCTGGAACTAAAAACAAAACAAAAATTGTAAACATAAGCTCTTTCCAGCTATTGCTTCAACAAAATGTTTGTTTTTTTAAATGATTAATGGCAAACACATACATTTATTCTAACAATTAACTGAGACTTCACATGAATAAACAATCCAAAATAAATATCCAATAAAATATTACATTTAACTTAGAAATACATATTTACTTTCTAACATAATACTCACCACCACGATAATGGCAGCAAAAAAGTGAGATTACATTAGTTAGTGTTGTTCATAATACATTCATCATTAAACAAAACCAGTCTCCACCGAAGCTAACAATAATGAGGGAACCCCATCTGCAGTATTAGCTTATCTGATGTCAAATTGACTAGAAGTAGTTTTTTGTTGCCAAGGAGACAGGTTTTGTTTTCAACATGGCAGATGTCTGCCAGTCCTACCTTGTTCGCCAGCCCAGAGATGCCGACTGACATTTCATCTAGCAATTTTCCATCTTTCACCTGGATCAATGCAAATTCTCATTATAAACTAATCAAGAACAACAACAGTCTTCATAATAATATGTCAAACAGAAGAAATGGTGACCAGCATTTACATTCTTACTGAGAGAAAAGTGATTGTGTATTTTTTGTGGAGGATAATCAAGAGAAAAGATGATTTTTAAAATGGTTATTTACGTCACCAGACGAAAAAACAGCTTGTGCAATTTAGCAAGATTAAGAAGACTGTTGCAGAAATATTTACTACAGAAAACAATGTCAACCGCACATTCGACAACAAAAGCTTTTTGTTCGTTATCATTTCTCTCAGTCAGTGGTCTTTCCTTAAATCAAACCTCAACCTCAACCCACTGCAGAGCCAATAATGATAAAAGAAGACAATTAATTAAGACAACTCAACCACATGAGTGATGTTTGAAGTGGCACAGACACACCCAGGAGCTGCTCACTTGACATAAATAGTTAGAGCGGTGATGTGGAAGCATCCGACTACCGAGATGTGACGCTACTCAAATCATGATAAAAACAAAGCTCAAGCACACTGCATCTGCAAATCAGTGTCAACTGAGGAGCTCCAGGTTGTGCCATAGTGTTTGCAGGATCAATAATCAAGTTTCTGGTTAATTATCTTTTGTGTTAAAGGTACAGCGTCTCAGACTTCAAGATATCCAGAGGTGAAGGTGCATTGTAGTTGAATTCACCTCAGCTCACATTTCCTTTCAGACATATAGGACCTTTGGTAGTCTACAATTAGAGAGATACTGTTCCAGATAAATACAAAAAAGTCAAATATAAGGAAATATAAACAACAATTGGTGCATCTTACAAACTTGACCTTCAAGATGTCTGATGTAATTTCACATTAAATTGATGTTTAATGAGGAAGATGTTCTAATGTTTCTGCAAACACAGGCAGAAAGCCCAGACGTGTTTGAACAAAGACTCCTCAAATGATTTACTCCAGTGACTGTGATGATGAGTTCCCACTGACTTGCACCTGCTCACATGTGAAAGGTTCACAGCCTGCATTTCTTCAGCAGATGTCAAGAGAGACTTTGATTTTTTTCCCCCTGCCACTATGAAATGGCAGCTTTTGTTGTTGAATGCACACAGACGCCAAACACATGAGACGAGAGAAGACAAGCAGCACAGAAAATAGCACATTCACATCTGAAGCTGTTTCTCATTTTCTCTAAAGCACTGCAACCCACCACCAAATCAACAACTTCAAACATCAATGTTACCTTTTCTTGGGTAGGTTTGATAATATTCTCATTTACTGTCTGTCCTAACTCTGTGGCCTAGTTGGAAGTCAGAGGGGAGAATTGACTTGAATGAAAAACACAGTTTAACATTCACAGCAGAGCAAGACACCGACACATTTGTTCTGCAGCTGTGTAAATTCACTGGACCGTCATTCCCATTCACCATGACACATAACAAGCAGCAGAGAGTGTAATGGTTCAGGAAAATTGCATCAGAGGAACATGTAGCTGAAATGATACGAGTTCAACCAGGATTGTTCTGTTTTACATCAAAATAACAGTCAGCACACCGGCACTAAAAACTACAGCTTAACATTCTCATTTCCAGTATCAACTTTAACTGAATCCATTACACCTCCTTCACACACTGGTTGCAGTAAACACGAAAACTGACATGCATGAACTGATAAACCATTTTCAATGGATGTGAGGGAACATATCTATATTAAGATATGGGGGAAATGCCCGTGTCAATATAAGGCCCCCTTTACATCTGGCATGAAAATGCATTTTTTTGCCATCTGATTACAATCCACATGAAGTATATATTTGACCTCATCAATCACACCTGGTAACAACAAGCAGCAACCACCGTCAACAGGTAAAGAACAGGATGTTAACAACCCACAAAGTCATGCTGTTAGATGAACACTTGTTGGCTTTTTGGAAAAATCTGTCTTTGAAAAGCAGAATGCAAATGAAGGCAGAGATAAGAGCGGTGGTATGTTGCTACACAGCATTTTACATTGGGGAGTGCCCAAGAGTCCTGCTGATGATGAATTATAATATATAATGGGATCGGCACTCTGAATGACAAGAGGCAAGTCTATGACTTGCACTTGTTTAAAAAATGCCTTCCTGCATTGGGCAGCAGGTGTCACGCTGACAGGTGGAGTTGGACTGCATATTTGGTCATATGTGAAAAATGGCTACATGTGGTCAGAATTCATCCTAAGCCACCGCATAGGAGGCCGGGCAGATCAGATTACAATTTGTCCCAAAATAAAGTATAAGTTTGTGCTATCTGATTGAAATCCAATCACAAAAAGACATTTTGATGCCAGGTGCAAATGGGTCCCAAGTAAATACTAAGAGGGAGGCGTTACCCAAGCTTAAGCGCATGAAGGGAACATTCAAAATGTTTGCTTTACTGATGGAAAACAGACAAATGGACAAAAATGAAAATAAATACCATGAATAAAATGTATATTCAAAAATAAAAAGGACATTGGAAAAACCATACACCTAAAAGATCTGCTTTACCGGTTCTGGGGGCGCTTTATAGCCCTTTAGCTACAGCCAGGCAGGGCAAAAAATATTGAAGTAATAACACAGTCATTACAGTTTCATATGTGAACAGATGAACAAATAATATTGGCAAAGTTTGTGAACAGTAACACTAGGGGTGTAAAGATACATGTATTGGTATTGAACCACAGGACGTTCGGTTCAGTACAGGGCGAGATGCCGTCGCTCATAAGAAAAGCCAAACATAATGCGCACACACACAGGCGGGCGCGCTCTGTTACGCAGCGGATGGATCCGCGTGCACAGACCAGCGTGCTGAGCACGCGTAAGAAAGTAATAGTTCAGTCACATATTACGTCTACTCCTCCACATCAGGAGTAGACCCCCCCGTCAACACTTCACCTGCTCCCGCCCTGCACCGAAAATGAACCGAACCGTGGCCTCAAAACAGCGGTACGTATCGAACCGTGATTTTTGTGTATCGTTACACCCCTAAGTGACACTTAAGTGAGAAGGGACTACTTATCATTAGCTTAGATGTAAAATCCTTAATAACAAAAAACACTTAAATATCAGTACAAATCATGAGTTACATGTGTCTGTATCATCCTTACCTTTAAAGTTGCTTGGTTTGCTAGTTTGGTTGTCTGTTCAAGGTGAAGAAAAAAATGTTTTTAGTTATATACAGGAATGTATAGCCTATAGTCAAAACTAGATCAGGCGAGACCTGAGTTGAATCGTCAATACTAAGCTGCTATAGGCCCAGACTGCTGGGGGGAATTTCCCATCATGCACTTAGAATGAGCACATAGATTGAGCACCCTTCCTCGAATTCTCACCCCTGCCACAAACCCTGTGTTCCCCCCACTACATTCCACTACATT
>JAFBJT010106212.1:0-32767 GCA_016785325.1 Chascanopsetta lugubris
TGGTTGTCTTTGTTAATTGCACAATCCTGTTAGAGCAATTAGCGATACTGCTTTGTTTTCTTTAATTCAACTATATCACATTATCCACATGTATAGCCTACATGGCGTGTATAGGCTCAGTTAAGGGTAATGGGGCACTATGTGCATAAGGTGAGTGATGGGGATGAAGAGCTCAGGAGGGAGGCATCAAAAACCCGCGTGTGTAATATTGTTCTAAAACGTATTCATTCAGCTTCAGTTCTCTCTCTCTCTCTCTCTCTCGCGCGCACTCGCTCCCTCCCTCTCTCCTCAGCCAATTTCCTCCTTCTTTGCTTTCCCTGGGACCTATGTGGGAACAAAAGATGTGCAATTAATGTGGGCAAGGCACGAGAGAGCGAGTGTTTGATGTTGCCGTCGAGTGGCCTCCTCGCAGAGGCCGGGACACCGATGTTTGGCGGCGCACTCCAGCCGCTTTATCGTGCACTTCCCCTTCTTCCACGAAGCATATTAGCTCGCGGATTATTAAAATTCAGGCCATAAATAAGCTGATGGCAGCTGCAATATGCCAGAAATAATGTTTACAGAGCCAAGACTCTCATTATCTCCGCAAGGCCTGAAGTGGGGGGAACGAGCATCGGGGGTTAAATAAAGGTAAAAAATGCTTTTAGCCCCCTCTACGCTCACTTTCACTCCTCTCGTCTTGACTCTCAGTGCGTCCTGTGCCACTTAATGGGAGGAGCAACAAAGAAGACGATGCAATCATGCTAATCCATGGACTGATGATAACAGGAGCGGGAGACATCGCTCCGTATACGTTTGTGTGGTGATGAAAACAAAACCTCGGCTGAGTGGGCTGAGGAAAGGTTTATTGGGAACAAAGTGGAAGCTTCTTTCTCCGCAGCTCATTCGCAATGTCCCAGAGTGACAACATCAGCTTACAAAGGACGGAGTCATTTGTTTTATGTGACCTGGCATTAGAGTATGATCCTAGTGTATGGAAGAGAGGAACGGTGGGAATACTGACAGGGATGTGCGATGGATGAGATTGCTGTTTGATGGGGCAAAGGCAGAAAGTGTTAGGGTTCAGGTTAAACGGATGGATGGATGGTAGTTTTCAGTGGGCGTCAGTGGGACAGTTTTGAATCAAGAGGGTTGGTACGTTTTAAAGCAAATGCTACACAAAATATATGGATGCCATAAAGTCAATATTATCATTTAAAACTGGCCCCCCTGCCACTTCTCGTTTGTTTTAAGGAAAATAGCTCATTTTTTTTGGTGGTGTTTTCATAAAAAAAACAATAACTGTAACAGCAGGTAATCAAACTGGCATTTAAAGGGTTAAAATCCTCTGAGTGATTGAACCTTTGGTAGTTTTGTGCAGGGCTGGAGTTGTTTAAAACATTTATGTAAAAAAGTTGGAAATAATATGAATCTGTTACGTTTTTTATAGCGTTTTTATTTATTTTTTTGGAAGTGGACATTTTTGTCCTGAGTGACTGAATAGGGTTGTAAGATCAAGTGACACCTAAGGGTTCATAGACAAGTCATTTGTGTCACTTCCAAAAAATATTACAAAACAATCACATATGGACATTTGAATAAATGCATAATAGTTTTAATGAAAACTGAAGTCCACCATAGCTTCTTCTGCATGCTCAGAGGGATGAGGGTGAGGGGACAACATGCCACCTCACCTCTAGATGTCACCAAATCGTACCCACTAACCCGAGGTGAATAGAAAAAATAAATAAATAAATATCAATAATAAATAAAGACGAAATCGCACACGCTGCACCTTTCATTCATTATCCCATATTTCCAGCGACGGCCCACCCCCGTCCTTTGCCTGAATCCTCGAAGCTGCATGTGTGTCTCTGCCTGGCTCAGATGTTTGAAGCTCCTTCAGAGTCATCGGGAAAGAGCCAAGCAATTAGTGCAAAAGGGGGAACTTTGTGCGGTGGAGTGGTGCAGCCTGATATAACCCGCGGACCAGAGGAATAGAGCCAATTCATGCTGAAATGGGAAAGGTCTTTCAATTGGCCCGCGCGCTTTGTCGTCGCACAATGGACATTTTCAGGAGGAAAATATTTTGGAAACTCGAATTGGTTTTGATCGGCTGCCCGGACAACACGAGAACGGAGCGGTAGCATTTGAAGGTGCAGTGTTAAAGGTTTCGGTCCATTTCTTGTATCACTGCGATCTGTTGAAATGGAATTAGGAAATGGCAAATCTATAATCCCAGCAATTTATCACCCTTTTATGTATGTTTGCACCAGGAGCGGGTCCACCCGATGGGGGCCGCCATGTTTTTAGAATAGCACAAAGTGGATGTACTAAACATCTTTTGAGCTTTAAAGACAACCGTTGGCCACCACAGCTTCTCCTGCATGTTTGGACGAGAAGGGTGAAGTGATGGATGTCACCAAATCGTACACACTGCACCTTTAAGGCCAAGTCCAGGTTTGCCCTGGTGGCTGACTACAGTAAAGGCCATATATACTGTCTTATCCATGTTAGTGGACGGGATATAGGCCAAACAACAAATCAAATTCCAATGATGTGGTACCATATCCTCAGACTTTGTCAGAGATGTGTGTCATTTAAAGGTGACAAGGATTTGGTGACATCTAGTGGTGAAGTTGCATAATGTATCCATGGGCTCTTTGAAAGGGTAAACATTTGGGTGATTATACATTCATGAAAATATCGGTATGTGATTGTTTTCATATTTTTTTTGATGAACACATATACATTGGGTTGATTATAAATTCATAAAAATGTCAGCATGTAATGGTAGAAGTGACACAAATCCTACACGCTGCACCTTTTAAAGTTGGTGCGGTGGGTTAGAACAGCTCTCACATTATGACTGACAGCTGACTGAGTGCGCGGGATTGATGGGACCTTGATTCCTCCTCCGAAGTCACAAGATGGCGGAGTTCACTTCTGCCACATTTGCCATTGTTTCCGAACAGTGGGAGGAGGCACAGACACATGATTCATCTTTATTGACTCTGTCAATGAAAGGAGGCGATGTGGGCCACACAGACCACTCATTCCCTGTGTGTTTGTGTTCATCATTTCATGTGTGTGCAAAGTAACAAGGGTTGACACACACACAGACAGAGAGAGAGAGAGAGAGAGAGAGAGAGAGAGAGAGAGAGGGAGAGAGACCCACATACACTTGCGCACGTAAATCAAGAAACAAGCATAATGCACACATTCCCCGCAGAGTTGTGGCAGGTGCTTGCTCTGAATTTACTTGTAATGCCCCGTGTCTTTGATCAGCGTGGCCGCTGATGGAGGGTGCTGAGGGTCAGAGTGTGTTTTCATAAAAGAACGAGAGGAGACGGCAGACAGAGGAGTGTCACATGAAAGCCTGCTGCTTTGTCGGGGGGGAAGCAAAACCCCCCGAGGAAGTGCAGGCTGAAGTGTAAAGTAATGAGAGGGTGTCGAATATTTCCAGTGACCAAATCGTGCATCGGCACAGATGCTCGCTGGCAGTGTCGCATGTTCTCTTGTAGCCATGCACGCTCCGGCAAAACACAGAATTATGACATTTGTTTTTGTAATGCGCGGGATCACGTGTTTTATTGTGATCGTTTTTATTAGATTTATTTGTGGTGCACACGTGTCTCCAAAGCCCTCAACCTTTGTAACATTAGAGAGGCTGCAGCGATGGCGTCGTCTTTCCCATGGTGAGCGGGTGAGACTGCTGTACCTTCAGTGATGATGATTGGTTGAGATAGGGTCACGTTTCATGGCGAGCCAATCGGAGGCAGAGGTGGGCGGGTGCTCACACACAAACATAGAATGGTGAGCTCAGACAATAAGATAAAATAAAATGAATAAATAGAATAGAATAAGATGGAACAAAATAAAAATAAATACAATGTATATAGCTCTGGTACCCTATGGTTAGCCGTTTTGCTAAGCGACATAACCCCAAAACCTATTTTAAAGGCTCATTCTGTAAGACTCAGGTGAAATGATTTCAATTTCTACTGAATACCAAATAATTGTAGTGACGTTTGACGGCTTAATCTTCACAGAATTGTGTGAATGAGCCCTTTGTTAGGAGCAGGTCCTCTCTGTGGAGGCCGCCATGTGCAGGGGTATGAGCCGCCGCATGCAACTTCACCACTAGATGTCACTAAGTCCTACACTCTGTACCTTTTGCTTCCTGGAGGCATAAACGCAATGCAGCAAATGCAGGATATGATTCGGGATAGATTTGGAGATTCCATCCAACTCTCACATCTTGTGTGTGACAACTTGACATCTATCTTGGCCCAATCCATTTCACTCGTACGTAAGAGGAGAGGAGTAGAACTTCCATGTGGAGCGGAAGTATATATGATCAGAGTTGGCACTTCTTCTCTCCCTTTTTCTTCTTTTGTGGCTCGTCTCTTGTGGAAGTGTGTCTAAGACTTTCCATTTGCCTGTCACACTCGATCTGTTTCCAGCCGGCCGGGAAGTCGTCTGCTGCTCTCTGCAGCTAATCGAAGCGGCGTGGAGGTGTGGCACCGAGATGATGATGATGATGATGATGATGATGTGGATTTTCAGGCGGGCCACTGGGCCCAGTCAGGGGCCAGTTGGAGACTGGACCTGAACCTTTAGGTTTAACTGGGACAACGAAAGTCTGGAATGACAAAGACAAAGCCCGAACGCTCCCATATCACCTTATGTATCGCACATCGGCCCGTCCCCTGTCCCCCCCCGGGGCTCCTGCGCCACGTGGTGTGGGAGACTTTGTTGGAAGGGAGCATCCGCACACACACACAAGCCACTCTTATCAGCCGGTGAGGCGCAACACCTCGGGTGTGAGGGCGCGATCGTAAACTACATCTGCCTTCTATCGCACCGTCAGGTGGATGCTGAACCGCAAGGCCGGGCTGCCGAGCCTCTGATCGTAAGCGGCATGTGTGTGCTCTCAGGCGGGGATGCGCGATCCCACCCCCACCCCAAGGCTACCAATTCATAGGTGACGTTTTGGTGCTCGGATGCTAGATATATGGCGCAACCTTGGTTAGCCGGGATGCCGCTTTCCCTCCTCGCTCGCCCACCTCCCCCCCCTCGGCAGGGCCTCTCTCACCCTCCGCAGGGCTCAGCCATCTGGTGCTGGCAAACGCGGGTCGTAAAGCGGTCATAACGCGGGTTAATCGCAGGTTAACACAAGCTGGCTCGTACATATAGTGGCTTTGTAATCACGTAGAAAAGAACAATGATGATAATGGTAATAGCAATAATGGCACATCATCAGCGGGGCCTTCACTGTCCTCGGCACGAGGGAAATGGGGAGGAGGAAATGGAGACGGAGGGGAATCGTGTCACTTATTTCAGGACTCTGTGGCCGATTCGGTCACACGACACAGGAAGAATGATTTCTCTGGCAAACCTTTTAAAGGTGCAGTGCGTAAGATTGGGTGACATCTAGAGGTGAAGTTGTTTGTTGTGTCCATCACCTCACCCTCACCCTTCTGAACATGCAGGAGAAGCTGTGGTCGACTTCAGTCGTCATTAAAAAGGTGATGGATACGACATGCAACTTCACCTCTAGAGGTCACCGAGTCTTGCACACTGCACCTTTGAGGGTAATTAGAGAAAAAAATAAACATTTAGGCGATTATAAATTCATGAAAATGTCAGTACGTAGTTGTTTGGTCATATTTTTAGAAGTTACAAAAACGAAATCTTACCTCTCCTTCAGTGTGAGAATACCATTAAAGATAATCCCGCATGCTCCTCCCCCGAAAACGGCTCAATAAGTCCATGACAATGGCGCAGAAGAACGGTGGAAATTTATCGGCGGCACCTAAAACAAATTGGCGAGATGGAAAAACTTCAGCACACTCGGCGCAGGCTTTAATGAAACGGATACTACTCACGCAATTGCTGCCAGCTGCAGACGTCCATTTGCAGCCGAGACGCCGAGGGGATAAATCAGAAGTCAAACGCCAATACGCCATCGGCCAAATCTCTCAACCTGATGAAACACAAGAATAATCAGATTTGGAGACGCTTTTTTTTGTGTTGCTTTTTGGGAGAGTGGAAGTTTGGAGGAGCGGGGGGGAGGAGTGATGATGTGAGCAGAATGGACAGAACAAGGAGTGCTTTTTCCTGACTGACACGCCGTCCCCAAACAAGGCTGTTGTGTGGGTGGAGGAGGAGGAGGAGGAGGAGGAGGAGGAGCACAGGGTTCTCTCCACAGACTTGATCCCGGCAGCTTCGAGGAAAAAACACAAGAGGGGGGGAAATGAAGTTCTTTGTGGAGGACTGAGGATGCGTTTGTTGATCTGTGGGTCAGATAAGGGGAGAGGAGCTGAGAGGTTGACCGATGAATTAGTTGTGGCCGTGTCCGCAGGGACTGTTTGTTTCAGCTGGATATAAGTTTGAATGCGTCCTCTTCTACGGTGTTTCAATTTACAACACAGTTTTGCCTTTTTGCGCGCGCACACACAACGCACACACACACACACACACACACACACACACACACACACACACACACACACACACACACACATCCTTATCCCAATTATCATGAGCTAATGCCTATAGCGCCAACTCTAAAATCAAGTCTTAAGACGACATCATTGAAAATATTTCAGAGAGTGAGGATCGGCCATGCACAATGTCCTCACTTTACCTTGATGTCCTCTCTTAACCTTAAAGGTGCAGTGTGTACGATTTTGGTCATTTTTGTCTCTTCTAAAAAATATTATAAAACAATTTCATACCGACATTTATATCGATGTATAATGTTTTAAATGTTTCATTTAATTGCATTGCCCGTAAATGAGCCCATTAATGAATATTTACATGAGGAGCGGGTCTGCACTGCAGGTGCTGCCATGTTTTTACAGTAGCCAGAGTGGACGTACTAAACGTTATTTGAGTTTTAATGACAACTGAAGTCGACCACAGGTTCTCCTGCAAGTTCAGAAGGGTGAGGGTGAGGTTTCCCAAAATAGCCACAAATTAAAAAAAATAATAATAAAGTCCACATTCTCTCTAAATGTCGTGACTTTTGAAAATATTGTCACTTTTGCAAAATTCCCTCCATCTTTTTAAAAATGTACACAATTTCCCAACTTCACCCAAATGTCCTCACGAGGTTCAGGTTCAAAACGGTCTCTCTCTTACACACACACCCACACACACACACACACACACCTTCGCACCTCGGATTGCAAAAGTATTTGAAGAAAGGTGTCAGGGCTAAAAAGCTGAAGTTGTGTGTGTAGAAGTTGTGTAACTGTGCACTAACCATGGTCCATGGTGACAAGTGTGTGTGTGTGTGTGTGTGTGTGTGTGTGTGTGTGTGACAGGTATATCATCTCCTTGTTCATCAGTTCACACGTGCAGCCGCAGATAGAAAGGCCCGAATACAACAGAAACATAGCAGCTTCTCTCTGGAGCCGAACGCCGACACCTCGGCTGTCGTCACACGTGAACACAGCTCGGCCTCGGCCTCCTCCACTTATCACAGCCCTGCCATCGCTGCCTCCCACTGTCTGCGCACATGTTGCAATGACACGCGTTTACTTTATCTGTGAGGACTTAATGAAACGTGAGATTCCTCCTGAAACACTGGGGGGGGGGGGGGGGGGGGGGGGGGGGGGGGGGGGGGGGTTAGTAATAGTTTAGGACTCGATTCATCCATCACTGGCAGAGCATGTTTGGACAGGGGAATTTGTTACAGTAGTCAAAATACTCTTCAGCTCACTTCTGTACAGTCGGAGGAAATTTGTCCAACAGCTTCTGCCCCTCCCAGAAAACATGTAGATGAAAACAAACAAACAGTTTGAATTAGAGTGTGTGTTTGTTTCAGATATCGCTTGTGAAAATGTACAACTTTTTTTTCCCATTTTTGTGGCGAGCAAGTTTACATCTGTTCCTTGAAGTAAAGAGACTCCGCTCACAAACCCCAATAAATGTCATCACTAATTAAACATATTTTACACTTTTATATGTTTTATACAGAGACATAGATTTAAACTACACTGTGTAAAGCTGTTTACAAATGCATTCGTTTTGGGTTTTTTTTTTTAATATATACAATTAATCCTAAATCCATTTTTTCATTAAAGGCACACTGTGTAAGATTTGGTGACCTCTAGAGGTGAAGTTGTATATTATATCCATCACCCTCAGACTTGTATTATGTCCTCTCTGGGCTACTGTAAAACCATCGTGGCCCCCATAGAGGGGACCTGCTGCTCGTGTGCATATACATTGAAGGTCCAATTTGAGGGTAATGAAATAAAACTTTAATATCCAGGTGATTATAAATTCATAAAAATGTCAGCAGTGATTGTTTTGTAACATTTTTAGAAGGTTCAAAAATGACCAAAGTCTTTCAAACTGTACCTTTAATGTTGACCACATTATTTAATGTTTGATAGCTCTAGACATTAATATGATTATTGATTGATTTCATGGCAAAGGCGATTCATCAATTATAGCTTCAGCATATTTGCTGTTGTGTGTTGTGGATCTGTGTTTTCACTGAGCTGTGGCAGTCTAAAAGGCTGCCTGCCGTGTGTGTGTGTGTGTGTGAGACTGTCTGTCTGTGTGTGTTTGCTGTTCGTGATCGAGCCTCTTGTCACTGGAAACGAGCAAACACACCGTCGTCCACGCATGGACAATGTCGAACTGAGGAGAGGTTTTCATATGATGTAAGCGGCCCAGCTGTTTGTGTGGGACTGATCCATAGTGTGCAGCTCCTCTGGGTGAGAGAGAGAGAGAGAGAGAGAGAGGGTGGGGGACAGGAGGCTACTGAAGTAAAACATAAAGCACAGGGTGTGTTTGTGTTGGGGGACATTCTCTTGTCTTTTGGCCTCAAGACGGAGCAGCACTTTGATGATCTGCTGTGTGTGTTGTCCTGTGTGTTGTCCTGTGTGTTGTCCTGTGTGTGTGTGTGTGTGTGTGTGTGTGTGTGTGTGTGTGTGTGTGTGTGTGTGTGTGTGTGTGTGTGTGTGTGTGTGTGAGCGCACCATGCCACTACACTGCACAGTGTCACACTGCAGCAGCCCCAGGTAGGAAGCTTGGTGTGCATGTTGCAGAGACAGCAGAGAATTTTCATATATAATATTATTTACCTTCTTATTCTTCTTTTTTTAATCTATTATTATTATTTTTGAATAATTTGAAAAAAGTAAATAATGTTTTTGCAAATAACAAAAAAGGCCCTTGAAAGTAATTTGCTCCAGGTCAATGAAAATGGGCCCCATTCTGGATTATCTTCAGCACATTCAACTTTAATTACAATTTTAAATGCTACAGCTTTACTTCATATTTCATTTTCATTATGTCCTGAAGTATGAACAGACTTGCATATATAGTTTATAAAACACAAAATCGGTATACATCATATTATTTCACTTTTTAACGTAAAAAAAGTTATTTCATGCATTTTGATGTAATTGAATTACATATTCAATATATGTTTATATTCTAACATCAAAATCAAAAACGTTGCCTGTAAATTCAGGTAAGAGCTTAATATTCTAATACCAATCAGTCTTTCAAATCACAGATAAAGAACATATTATACATATAAACTATTTGTATCACACATTTTTTTAAATGTATTATTATTATTGTTATTATTAGTATTATTATCACTATTACTATTCTTCTTGTTATTATTATTAGTATTATTGTTATTATTATTATTATTACTATTATTATTATTATTAATATTATCGTCACCATTTCATACAGTGTATGTACCGTGTGTCCAGTGCAGTTCCCTAGCGCCATGCAGTGGCAGGAAAATAACGTCAGTGCGCTTTGACTCTGAGGTCCAGCAGCAGTTTTTTTTTTGAAACACACAAAACTATAACTCCGTCTCTCGTGCGCCTGAAGCCCATTGATAATTCACGGGGTTTTAATCCAGCCAATTGAACGGATTGTTCAAACAATTATAAAATATGGCTTGAGCAATAAATAAGTAAGTTATTATTATCGGTGACTTCACGTGAGGTGGATTTAGTTTGTCAAAGGCTAAATACATTTTCGGTGTGGGGCCACTTTGATGAGGAGCATCAGGAGCCGCTGGCTTTGCAGGAGCGCGCGCACACACATGCGCACACACACACACACACACACACACACACACACACACACACACACACACACACACACACACACACACACACATAATCATCTAATTGGCTCCATCAAGTCAAATTGATACAATAACATCCGCACCGTTTCAAAGAAAACTGTGACACTTTTTTCTTTCACTTTTTGGTTGTTGTTTTTTAATTTTAATTTTTAATTTATTTTTGCGGCATCATGACACTGCGCCATCTCCCTGCGCAGGAACCATTCACCGAGGAGCGTTCGAGAGAATGAGTCGGTGCAGGTTCCTCCTGAGGGGAGCCTGAAAACATGTCGGACTGAATTAACGCTGCACACATCACACACTGTACTGTCCTGTACTGTACTTTACTGTACTCTACTGTACTTTACTGTACTCTACTGTACTGTACTGATGCCAGGATAGAACATTACGTTTCATCAAATACAAAATATTTCTTTTTGTTTCCATAGCTTTGTAATTTACCTCTCATTGCTTACTATTAAGTATTATTATTATTTGTTCTTTAAACGTTTTCAACAAATTATAGTTTTACTTAAATATTTTCTGTATGTGTGTGAGAGAACGTGTGTGAATTATTATTATTATTATTATTATTATTATTATTATTGTTATTGTTATTGTTATTATTACTAGTGTTCTTATTTTCATTATTAGTTCTATTATTATGAGTATTTTTTTTTATTATTATTAGTAGAATCATGATATTATCATCATCATTATCATTATCATTATTGTTGACGATCTCTTTTAAAATTGGGCCAATGCCCCAATAAAAAGAATTGCACAATAAAATCAATAGAAAACCCCTGAAAGGATGAAAATGAATATAGATATCAACAAAAAAAAGAAATATTGCAAATATGCTCAACACTAATCAATCAAAGAAAAAGGTCTTTGAAAGTCCTTTGCACTCAGAATTGGTTCCCGGTGAAATTCAATGAAGACAAACTCACTTGGCGCTGCGCACATCATCCCACCACCTCTCAGTCTAAAACAAACAAAACGGATCACAGCCATAATTCCTGTCTCCTCGCTGCCCTCAGACAAAACGGCTTGAACAGAATCAATCACATTACATCGGTGATGATACCAGTATCATAGCAGTCATTTACCCCAGTTGCCTATTAATCACCTTCCATTAGTGTCTGTGCGCAGGCCCAGCTTCACTCAGCTTCCAGGATCCTGGTCCCTGTCTCTGGATGAATGAGTCATCAGGCCCCACCGCGAAAATACAATCACTAACTGCCTTTTGTCCCCGTGTGTTACGCCAGTGCCGTTCAGCACACGGAGGCGGGCATTGATTACAATATGTTTGCCCCAACGTAGGGGGGGCCCTGGACCTGGCTCGGCCTCCCCCTTCCCCCTGGGGACCCCCCAACCCCACCCCAACCCCGAACGTAAAGTGTGGGCAGAGGGGAGGGAAAGGGGAGAAGGGGAGACTCATGTGCAACACTTTAAAAAGAGGAGAGTTCTCCATCTTGCTTTGTTGAGGGGGGGGGGGGGGAAGGGGGGGGGATTACCCTTAAATAAACCCAATTAATGTATATTTACTAAAGGAGCCGGTCCTCTCCATGGGGGCCGCCATGTTTTTACAGTAGCCCCAGAGTGGACCTAATAAACCCCAGTTAAGTCTACCGTAGGTTCTCCTGCATGCTCAGAAGCACGAAGGTGAGGTGATGGATACATCGTGCAACTTCGCCTCTAGATGTCACCAAATCTTACACACTGCACCTTTTTAACAGTTGATTTGTAAACACAGCTTGTGGCTCACTGCTACTGTAAAGTCAGGGGGAAAGGAGAGATAAGGCTGGACTCGAGAAGAGAGGGTCAGAAACAGAGCGGCCGATAAGGAGAGATAAAGGAAGGGTTGATACAGATACAATGGACAAACAGACAGATGGGCAGTGTGAGCAGTCAGCAATAACACTGCACTTAACTGTAAAACCCACTAACACCAACTTAACCCCCCCCCACCACCCACCACCACCACCACCACCACCACCACCACCTTTCTTCCATTCCTCCATCCCTGCTTTGTCCCCTCGCCCCCATCGGCGCGCACACTAATCCCTTTGGGCGTGTCAAGCATTTTTCCATCCCTTCTCTCCATCCTCCCGTTCTCCGCTCCATCCCACCATCCAGCTCCCTGGGATTTAATCCCCCCCCCCCTCCACCCCCCCTTCGCAGTACTCCGGTCCCGGCATTAACGTTCTCAATTAGGGCTTAGAGTCCATCTACACTGGGTAATGCACGGCAATCGGGGCCTGTGCTGATCCTGCCAGCCGGGCGGGGAGGCAGGCAGTCGGCAGGCAAAGTCACTTACTGTACGCGACGGAAGCCAGATGGCGAGCGGCCTACGGATGCTCAGCCTCAGCCTCAGAGACAGAGAAGGAAACTGGGGGATCACAGAGGAGGCTAGAAAGAGACACTACCCAGGGTGGGTGGGTGGGTGGAGGCGGAGCTGGAGCTGGAGGGAGGGGGGCAGGGGGGGGGCAGGGGCTGCCCTCTATCCCCTCCATACGCCTGGTCACATGGCCGCGGCGTGTTGGATAACAAACAGCGGTAACCTTGAAAGCCCCCCTCGCGCTGCTCTCCCCTCTCCTTCGCCCGGTTGTCTAACATATTCTCTTCTCGTCCCTCTCCCGGTCTTCACCTCTTTCTCTCACTTCTCTGTTTGTGTTGCCATTCGTTCCCGCTCATCCATTACGCCTCCGCTAAATATTTGCTTTGGCAGCGTCGCGCTGTGGCCGATTTCTTTTTTTTCTTTTTTCTTTTTTTTCTTCCCCTTCTTCGATTCTTGTCCAAATAAGCGACGACGCTCGGCTCGCTTCACACCACCGTCGTCACACGCACCGACAGCCTTGTAATGTATAGGAGGACGATGGATCACAGCCTGGCTCTGAAGACAGACCTCAGTGTGTGTGTGTGTGTGTGTGTGTGTGTGAGCGAGCGAGCGTGTGTGTGTTTCCTTTAATCGCCCCAACAATTTTGGAGGAGCTGGGCTGCACTGTGGTCAGCGACCGCAGCACCAGGCGATCCAGAGCCTCGGGACGTATACGTCTTTAATTTAGTGGCTGCGGTTGGATAAAGTGTAACCTGATAAAACTCTTTTAAATGATAGAGTAGCCATCTGGTTGGCTGACTTCACGGTACCACGGGGTCGGGGGCGGCCGCCTGGTATTGATGGAGCTGGTGGGCTGGTGGGTTGGTGGGTTGACTCGGTGGGGAGATGGTTGGAAACATGCAGGAGTCGCGCACACACACGCTCTCTCCCTCCGTGACACACACATGCAATGACTGACCTCTGGTTTGTAGCAACTGTAACCATGTGTTTTTCTATTTCTACCCGTCTCTCTCTCTCTCTCTCTCTCTCTCTCTCTCTCTCTCTCTCTCTCTCTCTCTCTCTCTCTCGCATGCGTTACGTGCAGGCGGAGCCACCTACTTGTCAGGGTTGTAGACGTTGAGCTCCTCCAGGAACAGGCTATCATTAAGGAAGCCATTGTTCATCTTGGCCAGGAACTTCAGGATGATGCCTTTCTCAGATCCCAGGAAGACCACGGTCTGGTTTTTGTGGGGGCCCGCCTCGCTGTCCGCGACGATACGAGTCAGGCGATACCTGTAGCGATGTAAAACCCCAAGTTAGACGGATCAAGCGTCTAATTCTTCATTCGTTTAGTCAGCAGGGGAACGAGTCGGCTGAGCGACAGATGGCGGTGATGATGTAATGTAAATCTTAAGATCTTAGGATCCACCATTGTCTCCACCCTGAAACTTGAGAGGTCGTATTCGCATTCATCAAAATGTACAGCTCCTAAAGGTGCAGTGTGTACGATTTTGGTCATTTTTGTCACTTCTAGAAATAGAACAAAACAAGTGCACACGGACATTTTTGGGACTTTATAATCAGCTCATTGTTTTATTTTGACCCCATTGCCCTTAAATGAGCCCTTTAATGAACATTTACATGTGGATGTCCTCTCTACGGGGGCCGCCATGTTTTCACAGTAGCCCAGAGTGGAGGTACTAACCATCTTTTGAGTTTCAATGACAACCAAAGTCTACTTTAGCTTCTCCCGCAGGCTCAGAAGGGTAAAGATGATGGATACAACATGCAACTTCGCCACTAGATGTCACAAAATCTTACACTCTGCACCTTTAAAGAGAATAAAGACAAATCAAGGATTTCACCAATGACAAGATTTCGTCAATCAGTTAGTTTGCCTGCCGGCGTCGTGTCAGATGCATGGGCGTAAATTAGAACCATCAGGGAAGACTACACACACACACACACACACACACACACACACACACACTTATTAATCCAATTAATTGAACGTTCTTTCATTTAACTCAATCAGATTTCCATGGGGCCTTTCAGGTGATCGCTCAAAATAAAACACAACAGCTTTCACTTCTAATTGACAGCTGGAGAGCCATCAAAACTCCAAAAAGCAGACAAGAGTAAAGTTGGACACCTGCTGCTCAGTGTGTTATGGATCAGCTGGTAAAATGAAGATTTGGATGGACCAAGTGGCCTGGACAGCTTTTTAAGACACGCCCCTCGAGGCTACTCGAGCTACCATCTGATCTCGGGGAAGCACAGATGTCTGTATCAATCTCTCATTCGATTTGAGGGCCACAGAGCTCAATTCATTCAAAATCTTAGTTATGTCTATAAAGCCAACTGGTTTTCATTGACAAAATGTGGTGGCAGCTTCTCTCCGAAAGCAGGGGCTCAGGTTTACCCTCGTTAACGGTTAAATACAGAGTGTGCCCCATTTAAACGCTTGTTAGTTTGAAGGTGAATTAGTCTTGGATGTGGTGAAGGTAAGTGGCGGCCCTCGCCACGAGCCCATTAAACAAAAAAACACACAAGGTCACATCCTCTTCTCCCAGCTGCCTCCCGCTTTCTTTAAATATCTCCTCAAAAGCTCTCGAGGCTCGATCCAATCAACAGCGGCGGCAGCGATCTGAAGGTCTAATGTGTCTTTGTGATCCATCCGAGCAGAACAGCGGCTCTGAGGACTGTGACGATGTGATTTGATCTCAGCCCAAATAATACAATCGAAAGGACTAAGACATTCACTGTCTTCTCTACTCAGGATAATCAAAAAAAATCTCAGGAGGAGAGGGAGGTGGGGGGCGTGGGGGGGGCTGGCGGGGGGGGGGTGTTCTTCAGAGTGTCACCTGCTTCCATTTCACTCTCAGTGCCCTGCCAGCTGAGGTCCCTGCCACTGCATAACAGATCTCAAGTCAGACAGAAAAGCTTTTTATTTATTTATTTTTTTCCTTTCTTTCTTTCTGGTGGCAATCCTCTGCAGGGTGCATTAAGAGTGAGGCTCTCATTTCTTATTTTGTTTTCCAGCTGATTTCAGCTCGAGAAAAAGTACTTCACTTGCAGATTGGGAAGACTTTGACATGCTTGATAAAAGGCCTCGCTCTCTCTCTCTCTCTCTCTCTCTCTCTCTCTCTCTCTCTCTCTCTCTCTCTGTCTCTCTGTCTCTCTGTCTCTCTCTCTTTCCATCCCCGCATGTCTTCACGAGGCCTTTTTGAGCTTATGTAATGCTTTTAACCGCTGCCACCGACATGCACATGAGACCCCCGCTCACTGTAGTGTCATTTCAAATCAAACAGATGAGTCAGATTTGATGATTATGTAAAGACAGAAACACTCTGTGATGCATAATATGGCCCGCATGATACGGTGGCGCTAATGAATAGAGAACACTGAACCTCGATGAGAGTATTCTGACTAAACCCGCGCGGTATGTAGGTCAAACCTCGGCAAAGTCGAAGCAAGATGTGATTCAAGTAATTTGTAAGAGCTGCACCTATGTCATCTGAGTGATGTCACCACCACTGCCAGGGCTTGTCAATGGCACAGCATGCACCGCTGAACCGCAATCACGGGGCAACTCAATCCAGAACCAGGTCCATATTAAAAATTGGATTTTTCAAAAAAACAAAAGACAAAAAAAACCTGTGTCAGCTCGTTTCACTGTGCCACCGGGGACGTGCTGTCATACCCCGCGCCCCCTACACCGCCCCCCCCCCCACCCAGAGGTGGGTTGGCAATGTGTAGAGTGCAGTGTAGCTAAAAGGGAGGCAGACCTTTATGATCAAATGATACAAGCCACAGAGCAGTGGCTTGTGGGAAATGGGCTCAGCTCCAGAAAGTCAGGAGGAAAAATCCAACCACAGAACAAAGATAATAATGTTTCTGCTCTGGGATCCTCGCTTTGAATCGTCTTCAGAGGGTTTTAATCAGCACAGCTGCCATCATCATGTTAGATCAGGGGTGTCCAACTCATTTTCACCGGGGGCCACGTCAGCATTATGGTTGTTCGCAAGGGGCCGGTTTGAATTGCGGGACTTAATGTAATTACTTCTTAACATATCGTAAAATAACTGTCTTCATACTTGATTATCATTTATTCTAGTTAAAAAATATCGTATATATATTTCCATGCATGTGTGCATGGTGCAGTGTGTAAAAGTTTGGTCATTTCTGTCACTTCTAAAAAAACATTACAAAACAAGTGCATACTGACAATTTCATGAATTCTTAATCACCTAAATGTTTTATTTTTTCCATTAGGCTCAAATGAGCCCGTTAATGTTTATCTACATGTGGAGCGGGGCTCCTCTCTATGGAGGCCGCCATGTTTTTACAGTAGTAAAAAGTGGACGCACTCAACATCTATCGAGTTTCAATGACAACTGACGTCGACCACAGCTTCTCCTTCATGCTCAGAAGGGTGAGGCTGAGGTGATGGATACAACATGCAACTTCACCACTGGAGGTCACCTCATCCCACACACGGCACCATTAAAATGTAAACACACACACTGTAAACAAACTGAATATATTGCCGCACATCAAAAGTGGCAAGTGAAATGAACTGTCGTTCAGGGGCAACGTAGTTTGACACACGTGTCTTCGACAGTGTAAATGTGAAATCCTGTGAAGACCTCTTACATGCCTCGCTGCGTCGAATTCAACATAGAGACCTGCATCAATAACAAATGGAATCCTTCGCTCTATCATTATACGGCCGCTCTGGGAGAATGGTAGTAGAGTATCGCCGACATCAGCGTTTCCTCTACTACAGAGAAAATAGGTCAGTGGCTAGTTTGCGGTGGAGTACTACTGTGTTTTAATGAGCCGCCTGACTCTCAGAGCAGCACTTCGCCTAATTATTGTCCCGGGCAGAAGAGAAGAGAGGCTCACGGAACCTCCCGATGACGCCGCCTGGCCTGTTGGAGTGTGTGTGTGTGTGTGTGTGTGTGTGTGTGTAATATTTACCGGACCATGGTCTTGAGGAACCAGGGCCTGTTGGCGATGGAGGGCACGGCCTCGTCCATCAGCGGATGCATCTTGATGAAGTTGAGCGTGTCGTCGGGGAACTCGTTGGATACTTTGTACCTCTCCATGGACGGAGAGCCGGCACAGTTGCCAGGCCTGCGAAGGGAGAGAGAGAGAGAGAGAGGGAGAGGGAGAGAGAAAGAGAGAGGGAGAGGGAGAGGGAAAGAGAGAGGAAGAGAGAGGGGGAAAACATTGTGAGGACCAGGAGGGAAAAGCGGCGTAATGAGCAATTTGTCACCGCTTGAGCACCGATGGAGAAGACAGAAGGTTCCACGTCCCTAAAATCGACGCGAGTGCCGCTTTAAATGACCGAACTTCTCATTCCAACAGGCTGTTGGTCAGAGCGGTGGACACGAGATGCCTTATTTTGTCTGGACGCGGCGTAAAGCTGCGAGACATTCTATCTATCTGATCCTTTTACAGGGAGTTGTTGAGCTGCTTGTAAAGGAGCAGTTGCTTTTGATAGCATATCCCCACTGCAGGCGTCTCACCTCCGAGAGCTTGTAAAAGCCCTTTACTGCCTGGTCTCTGTTGCCCTTCCATGCCACCTAATCCTCACCAGGTCCCCAGAAATATTAGCCAGCTGGCCTCTGACAAAAAAAAAAAAAAAAAAAAATGGAGGGACCAAACCATAGAAGTATACCACACAGGGCTAATCCATCTAGGTGCGTTCCCTCGGAAAGTCTTCCGAATGTGTTTTTTTAACCTCTGCCAAAAAAGGTTATGTCTTCATCCTTGTTCATTAGTTCGTCCGTGGGTTTTTAAGCGAGGTAATTCCAAAAAATGATTGAATGGACTTCGGATGAAAGCGATGGAAGGATGTGGTATGAGTCAGAGAAGAGGCAATTACATTTTTGGCGTGGATCTAGGTCAGGCAAAACAAAAGCGGTGGAAAAGTTGAATTATATTTTCTCGTAGAATTATGTCAGCATGAAAAAGTCGTAAAACTTGAAAGCAAGTTAGCATGCTGAAACGTCCACTTCCCCTTCTCTTGAAGTCAGGCATTCAATGTCAAACGCAACAGGAAATTGCCCGCTCGTGGATTCTGATGCTTTCGCGCTGCTTAAAATAGTTTGAGGTTGCTACGAGAGGCTAGCTCAGACTATAGCCTGGGAGGGCGACATCATACATCGTTATAGAAGTTTCCGTGATGGTAACCATGAGCTCAGGCAGCTGTGGAGTCATTTGCTAATCGCCCCAATGTTTTTTTACTTCTAACAATTCTATTTATGGCCCGTGAAGATTATCCATCTGCTACAGAACTTAGCAATCACCCGAGGTCCAGTGCAAAAATTGAAATCATTGACCTCGAGTTTAGCAAACCAGTGCGATGAGATCTTCCAGGTCTGCCTACGAAAGTACCTCGTCCCTTCAGCTCCATTACTGAACGGCAGGCACCTCATGCCGAGTCGTAAATCTCCGTAGGTACAAAATAAAAAGCAGAGAGAGAGACAGACAGCCGCCGTCAGTGCTCCAACATTTTCCTCTGCCGTAGCTACATTTCTGTTGGCGGACATATGGAGAGCAGAACGGAAACAGACATCCCTTCGATGTGAAAATCTGTAAACGCTTCAGTATGTGAGTGTAACACATGGAGGAACCGTCTGCTTGGGGGCCGGACCTAGGTGGCATTGTTACAACTCCCCGTCTGTTTGCCTGCGGATAAAAGGTCTGAGCCCAACCAGGGGATGGAAATGAAATCAGCCACGTCAATCACCGCCGAGACTCCGCTATATTTAGGAATCTGCTATTTCGCAATGTATATTTACTTGCTAATGTACAGACGTGGCTGAACTTTGAACAAGATGAAGGGTACAGGAGCTGTTTCGCTAAGTTGCCACCTTTATGCCACTTTATGGGAACACACGCACACACACACACACAACACACACACGCGTGCACGCACACACGCACGCTCACATGCAGGGTAGCAACAATTATCGTGGCCCAGATCTCTGGAGTAAATCTCTCTCTCTCTCTCTCTCTCTCTCTCTCTCTCTCTCTCTCTCTCTCTCTCTCTCTCTCTCTGAAGATAAGGGAGCAGCTCTTGGTGCTCTAATTAGCCAACGATAGATGGGAGATTGATCAGGGTGGTGCATTTGTGGAATTAGCCAGCCATCTGTAAAATGATCTCATGCTTCATTTGTTGATAGTGGGCCCTTCTTTCACGCAGCTGTGGGGGGCGGGGGGGTGTTAGGTAATGGGTTTGTGGAAGAAAAGGTGGGCGTGACACCATGTGACCCACTACGTCAGCGGTGTCGAACTCGTTTTCACCCAGCAGTGTGGTTGCTCTCAAGGGGCCGCTTTTTAATTGTGGGACTAAATATGTTTACCGCCGAACATACTGTAAAATAACTGTCCTCATGTTACATTGTTATTTATTTATCTATAATTTAGTTAAGTTACAAATGCTTTTCCAGACATCTCACACCTGTAAACACACTGAATATATTGCTACACATGAAAAGTGGCATGTGTAATTCACTAGAGTCGGGCAATGTACGCTTGAGACTTTTATTTCTAGACAATCATTTGCCCTTAAGCGCTCGCAGGCCACGTAAAATGGTCTCTGGGGCCACATTCGGCCCGCGGGCCACAAGTTTGAGTGTACTACATGATCTTTGACCAAAATAAGAACAGTAAGCATGGATTATTCAAACATGGCGCAACATGACTTAAGAGTGTGGTGATATTAGGTCATCTTAGGCGCACTAGGGGACATATGTGTGTGTGTGTGTGTGTGTGTGTGTGTCTATAGGCATGCATTTCTGTTGTGGTACAGTACCTTGGCTTGGGAACCCTCTCCTCAGGATATGGAGTCCAGGTAGAGTCTGGAGATTTCTGCTCCTTGAAACGACCTGTGAATGTATTGGCCACCTCAGCCATGTCATAGGCGCAGACCGCCGAGCCCGGAATACTGTCGGACACACAAAAACACACACGTTCAGTTCCCCCCCGACACGAGGACACACACCGTATGAGGTCTGGACTGTCGCCAGTGGTTTTACAGTCCCGTCTCACAGAGGCTAAATGTTCCATCTCAGCTTTTCCACGTTGACTCGTGATTAATTTTCTAAGTTGCGTAATGTTGTCGGGGTTATATGATAAGAAGATCCTTCATTAATCCTGTAATGGAGAAATTGGCTTAAGAGGAGAGGAAATGGAAGGTTGCTGCAGACGTGCGCCGACCTTGAGACATTTTCGTGAAATGATCCGGAGTGGTGGTGTGTGAAAAAAAAAACACGTCCGATACTGCTTTACATCTTTCACTTGAATGTGCAGCGTGTACGATTTCGGTCAAATTTTTGTCAATCAAATAGAATAACACATCAGTTATACACAGACACTTTTACAGATGTAAAATCACCTCAATGTATGATTTGCTTTTTACATAACTCTGTAATGAGCCCTGTATATTTACATCAGGAGTGGGTCCACCCTTTTGGGGGCCGCCATGTTTTTACAATAGCCCAGAGTGGATATACAAAACATCTTTTGAGCTTTAATGACAACTGAGGGCTTCCGTAGGTTCTCCCGCATGCTCGAATGGAAAGGTTGAGCTGATGATGTCACCAAATCTTACACACTGCACCTTTAATATCTAGCTAAATGGTCAAACGTTCACAAAATGATCCCATACGAGAAAATCTGTGGATCCAATGTTAGAAATGAGCTCGAGGCGCCACGTTCGTTACTCTGCCACATTTGTCGCTATCGCCGTCATAAATCTAATCTATTCAAATCTAAATCTTTCATCCGTGTTGACAAAAAAGTTTATGGCAGTTCTAGGCGGAGCAATGTTGCGCAAAGCGTGGCGTTCTATGGGTTCCAATGTCTGTGTTTGCCAAACCTCATGAGGACAAACACTCCCTAACCCTCCCTAATCCTCCATGACCGGGTTTCCCCAAGAGCCTCGGGGCATCACAGTTCACTTCTGTTCGGCAAGAAATATGGGAAACAGATTCTCTTATTATGTCTGGTTGCTTTAAGGGGGTGAAACAGCCATCTTGTGATACCAGCAGAGCCACTGGCATCATTCCGTCTGTGTGGAATCAATGCATAGCTGATCGCTGAGTCACTTTTCTATTTTCCCCTGCTTTCTAAAATAAAAAACGGAGAATTGTTTATTCTCCGACAGACTTCCAATCAAACAGAAACATATTTCTCTCAGCTGTCTGGATGTTCTGGCTCTTGCATCATGGGCTACACTCATCATTGCAGACAGTGGGAGACAGTGGAGACGAGCGTACACAAGGGCAGCATTATAAAGAGCAAGGTCAGATGAGCTGTTAATTCTTGGCAGAGCTGCTAAGTTGTGGTAATTACGATGGACACTGGATATGTACAGACGGACAGACAGTCATACGTCTGTCTATGGCAGGCGGATACGAAGGCAGATGCATGTGGAGCTGCAGCTATCGATCATTTTTGTAATGTATTTATCTATTGATTATCTTCTTGGATTAAACCATTATTCTAAATAGGCGGAAATAGACACCATGGGTTCTCCTGCAGGCTCAGAAAGGTGCGGGTGAGGTGATGGATACAACATGCAACTTCACCTACAGAGGTCACCAAATCTTACAGACTGCACCTTTAACTAACAGTTAGCGCACAACAAGAAAACAAGATTTGATATTCGATTCAGGAAAATGGTCCATTACGGTGGATTATCCGATAAATCGTTTCAGCTCTAGATGCATGCTGATTGGGGGTCAGAGAGAGAGAGAGAGAGAAAGAGAGCGAGAGAGACAGAGAGAGAGAGAGAGAGAGAGAGAGAGAGAGAGAGATTTGGCCGGGCAACAAACCGGAGGGACAAGAGACTGACACAAACCCAAAGTGCAGCCTACAGCCTGAATGTGTTCGCTCTAATTTCCGTCCGTGACTATGAAATGGAAAATTAATGCCTGAATCAGAAACCAGCGCTTATAGAAAAAAATTCAGAGGCTCCGCTTCATTGGGCTTTAATGTCCATTAACCATGCTCAATTGCACTGTCACAAGCAACTGTCTTATCTGCTAAAAAGAAGCCATAAAATGAAGAATTACAATGTGTGGGAGCCGCTATCAGCCGGGGCTCTATGACATTGTGGTAATTTTCAATTTAGATTAAAAAAAAAAAACTACAAAACAAACTCCCACTGCCGATGAATATGAAAGCGGTTCTGCATATGAATTATGAAAAGGGAAAATGAAATTAAACACCTGCGTGTCAAAAGCGACGGAAAAGGATGTTTTGACAGCGGATGTAAATGGTGACCGGCTCGCTGAGGGGGATTACGCGCCGCCACGGGGCGCATCGCTGAAAGACGCCGCCAGCGCTAACAAAGGTCAGACTGTCGTGATGTTGATGAATGGAAGGCATTTCTAAAGCTATTTCAAAGTGAGGGACGTAATTGGTTTAATAGATGGAAAAGAGCAACACTTGATGACACGTGTATTCATTTGGAGCCAGGAACGATGGCGCACCACCACTCCCCTCCGTCCGTCACCGTCCTCGGTCCTGCCGCGGCCTCATTTCTCTTTACCTGTTGTAGGGTGTGGAGAACGTTGCCATGACGACGTCCCTCCCGTTGATGTGCATGACGTCCGTCACCGCCTGCAGGATGTTGAAGTAGAAGTGGGAGTCGCCGGGGATGGAGCAGTTCAGCCGGGACTTGAGGAAGGAGGTCCACTGCTTCTCCAGCACGCGAGGTGAGCCGCCGCGGTCGTTCTTACAAACCCGGGCCACTCGGGGGAACACCACCTTCACAGAGGGAGAGACGCACACGGCGGGGGGCTTACGTTAGAAGCACTCGGGGTGTTTTGCGTCAGCGGCGACTGGCGCAACATCGCGGGCCTCTCGATATTTAGCAGCCTATTTGAATATTTCAGCATCGAGGAGTCGAGGTCGGACAGAGGGGAAACTACCTCCTGCGCCTCCTCCACCCAGTGCAATTACATTTGACTGCCTGACGTTTGTTTACTGGGCCACCCTGACCTTTGACCTTTCACCACTGAGCTGCGTTCAAGTCATCTTTGAAGTTTCGAGTGGAGGAAGTCCGTTTTGAGACGTGTTTCAAAAGACCTTAAAGGTGCGGTATGTACGATTTGGTGACCTATGGGAGGCTTCAGTTGTCATTAAAGCTGAACGCACGTTCCGTACGTCCGCTCTGGGCTCCTGTACAAACACGGCGGCCCCCCCGTAGAGAGGACCCGCTCCTCATGTCGATAGACATTAACAGGCTCATTTAAGGGTCATGGAAAGAAATCAAACATTTAGGTGATTATAAAATCATGAAAATGTCGGTATGTAATTGTTTTGAGGTACTTTTACGCTGCACCTTTCAATCAAATATCGTAAGATCGTTTGAGCTGTGGCTTTGAGCATTTAGAGCCAATTTGAAAGGACGATCTTGCGAGAGTGTTTAGAAGATAAAGCATTCTCAACGAAAACAGTGCTTTGTGATGTTGGCGCGGCCCTGGACCTTCAATCATCAAAATCTAATCAGTCCATTGAGAGTCAATCTGGGCCTCTGCACCTAATCTGTGGGAGTCCTCTCGAGGCATCAGAAGGTTGAGATAGCCGATCAGAACATCGTGCACCTTTGGATACAGAACAAGAGATTTTCATTTTCGTTCTTTTAAAAAAAATTTTTTTAGAGAAGAGTAAAAAACTTCAAATGTCTCCAGCTCCCAGACAAGTGGAGAATCTGATGCGATCAAAAGCTCCATAAGAGCCACTAAATAGACCTGGTGAGATTCCTCTTTCCCAAACTTTGAAGCCGACAAAAAGAAGAACTTTGGCTCGGATTCCCCACAGCGCTCACCAAAGACACTGCGGCCTCTTAATCCAGTCTTTTATCACTTGGATGGAAAATGAAAGATGCAGAGGAGTAAATTGCTGTGTTTGATCTGCTGCGAGGAGTCGGCACCTGGCAGCAGAACATGTCGAGCCTCCAGCTTCAAAAAAAAAAAGGGAGCCGCTGCTGTAATTACAAGTGTGCCGTAAGCTTGTGTAGGCAGTATTGTAATTAGTTGTTGTCACACTATACTTAACAGCAATAAATCTAAGCCTGACCTGAGATTGCAACCCCGAGTAAACAGTGTGAATGGGAGCTAACGTGCATTTAAACCAGCTTTCTTTTTACACACGCCCACAGATAACCACACACACCCTCAGCCATGCATACGGCCACCACCACCCCCCTCCCAGCATGTCTCTATGTCTCTCTCTCTCTCTCTCTCACACACACACACACGCGCGCGCGCACGAATGCAGGAATCACACAATGTAGAAAAATAGACTCTTTCACGCTGTGTCTGTTCCGCGCGAGATTATGGAGCGGTGAGATTACGGAGACGGTATTACACAGAACAGGTGAGACTGTCGAGCTGAAGGTGGCGTTACGTCAGCTTTACATATTACAGTTCGGCGTGTGGCATTTCCCGCTTGGCTGCAGATAGCTGAGCAGCGCTGAGCCGCTGTAGCGCTCGGGCAGAGACACACAAACACCCGTGTATCACATCGGGGAATTACAATGAACAAACACCAAACCTTAGGCTTATTCATTCGAATAGCTTGATAACAACATTTGTCTGTTTGCGCATCCCTGATAACGAGGTGCCAAACGTAACAAGAGCAACGTCGGAACGAAAGCAAACGTGTCTTTGCTTTCTCGGGGAAGGACCATTCATTCGGCTGCGCACAGACATCACTCGCTAAATGTTCAATTGCTTCCTGCTGCATGGAGGCGGGGGGGTGAGGTTCCTCTGCAGCTGGATCCCCCAATTACAATTAGGGCAGCGAGTAACGCCAGTTTTGATCACTGATGTTTTTGCTGTTGGATGAATTAGAGAGAGAAAGATTCATCTGATCAATGAGACAATAGCTACATTATGTTTCATTTTCAGCCGTTCGCAAAAGAAACAACATATTTTCTTGGGCCACTCTTTCAAAGAACTTTAATACAGAAGAACTGAGCGCGCTGCTCATAGCGCATTATTATTATTGTTGTTGTCTTAAGAGTTTTTTTTTTTTTTTTTATTGGGGATTTTTCGATGTAGAATAGTGCATTCTTAATGTTTGTGTGCAAGTGTTTATACATCATACATTTAGTTGCTTACTCTTTCATATTTGTTTATAATTGATTGATTTATTCGTTGTAGCCCCTCTAAGTAAAAATGCCGCCACGCGCGCCCAGCTAAGCTAACAGTTAGCCTTCTGCAGCATGTCATTTTAGCCTACAGTTAGCCAGTAGCTACCTGGAATTCAGATCCACACATCAAAACAAAACACCTACGGCTAAACAGTCAAACGCGCGGCTTTATTCCACATGGAACCACTCTGACGTGCAGCAAATGTGTCAAAAGTATCCTGAGCAGAATCGGAACAGTAAAAGCGACAGCGCCTTCACTACATCCACATGACAGGACCTATCTGCCTTCTTTAGCTTATGTCTGTCACTTCTGGCAACTGCTTCATTATTACCTCTCTCTCTCTCTCTCTCTCTCTCTCTCTCTCTCTCTCTCTCTTTCTTCTCCCTCCCTCTTTTGTGTCTCCCTCCGATTCAATTTCCCCTGTGAAATATTCAGATTCACTTCCACTACGGATTTTCCTCCACCAATTTTCCCAGGGCAGGGCGCAAAACTCAATTGAGGAGATTAAGAGAAGAAAATATGTCGGTTAATACCCCCATAAGTAGAAAAACCTGACGAAAGCCTGTTCTTTTTTTTCTTTTTTTTTGTGTGCTTTTGCTTTGACCACTCCTCTTTCACTCTCTCGTCTCTCGGAGACACTCGGGAATCCCCCTGGGGAAAACATCGAGACGACAGGTCAAACCCGGGCGCTGCCGGGCGGATGTGGACGTGCAATTCAAACTACATATTTAGACTTCAAAATGAGATCTCCAGACGCCCACATCTTTTCCTTTTCAAATCTATTTCTGGTCTTGTATCCTGTCCAATGTTTACGTGCCACTGAAATATGCTTTGGCCACTCGACAGCCTCCTTCCAGTTACGCGATCCACCCATATCCTGTTAGGTTTCTCAGACGCTTCCCCCGTTCTCTCGGTAAATAGGAAGTCACCTCTGATTAGAGTTCAAACGGCGGTGGAACAATAGGGCCCTCCGCTTACCTTCCCCATCGTGTTGTACTCCATCGCGATCTCCCGAAAGAAGAAGTAGATGAAGTCTCCGTAATCGACGGCCTGGACGAAGTACGGCTCTGCGGGAGAGAGGCGCTTATTATCAGACATGAGTCAAAGTGACAAGTGCGATGGTGACGAATGCACTTTTGACACCGTATTTCACAGTAAACAGCCTCGGTATCTGTCTGGTTACGCAGAGAAACTCTGTGAGCCTCGAGTGCCTCGATATATCATCCATCATATCAGCGCAGCACTTTGCATGCAAGGGGAAGAGGGATCTCTCCATTGAGATTTGACAGGCTGGACTTGTGCTTGTTTCTCCCCGGGGGGGCAGAGCAATTTCCTGGCTACATCAACTGTATCAGGACAGGTTGGCAAAACGGCTGCGTCAAACAGAGCGTGGAACATTAGCATAAGTGCTCCAGAGGTGCAAAGACACATAGAGCATAAATCAAGAACAACAACGCCACACATGGCTAGGGAAGGAAAATTATTTTTTTTGTTATATTTTTCATTTTTTTCTCTCTCCAAATCGGGCTTCTTGTTTTCTCGCTCGTCACTCAGCTTGGCACTTTCCCCAACCAGGAGGTTGTTTGTGTGTTCGCGTCGCACACTCACCTTTCAGCCATTTGGAGTCGTGCTTGACAGTTCGTAGAGTCGGGCTGTCGCCGAGGCTGCGATAGATGACCGCATCGATCGCCAGGAAGTCCGTTACGGTGGCCGAGTACAGCTTGCCATCTGGGGACGGTCGAGGTCATAAGGAGGAAAGTCGCAGAGTGAAGTGAAGTCACGGGAGACACACTTGAAGTCTGTCCTTCTACTCTCATCGCGTTAAAGGTGCAGTGTGCGAGATTTGGTGACATCTAGAGGTGAAGTTGCGTGTTGTATCCATCGCCTCACCCTAGCACCTATGGTGGACCTCAGTTGTCATTCAAATTCAATCGATAAATATATATAAATATACATTAATGGGTTCATTTTAGTGTAATGATAAATACAATAAAATAAATAAAACATTGAGGTGGTTATAAATGCATGAATATGTCAGTATGCAATTATTTTGTAATATTTTTAGATGTGACAAAAATGACTGAAATCTTATACAATGCACCTTTAAGATGTGTTGTTGTTTTTTGTTTTTTGTTTTTTTCCTTTCTTGTTTGTGTTTTTATTTAATTATGTTTTCTTTTTGTTTATGTAAAAAAAAAAAAATAGGAAACCGAGAAAGCAGCCCTGTATGCGAATTTTGTTTTTCAATAGAAATTAAATATATATATATATAAAAAACAGATGGCTCCAACACTGGAACCCGAATGAATCACACAAACCGGGGGTCTGCCACGGACAACACACAGGATCGTCGCACTCCAACTTGCTGCACATTTTCTAATTGCTCGCCCTCCACTCGCGCCGTCTCTCGGAAACACCACGGCTACACACCCGCGCGCACGTACTACACACATGCTCCGTGAACACAATCCACCACCGGCGTGACCTCAGCCTGCCTGGGCTGTGACCACAGTGGAAACTCAAACTACATAATTGAAAGGACAGCAGTCAGAGGAACCCTCTTGATTACTCAGTGCTTCCAGCTCTTTTCCAAGCGGCTCTGCTACACATTAACCGGTCAAGCTTTTGCTTCTCCTTCGCGGCTCCGAGCGGAGAGGGACAGCTCATCAATACGGCCGTGTATCGGTTCGCAGCGAATGCGAGCGGGGACTGGATGTCTTTAGCAGCTTGTGGCCGCGCCGCATGAGAAGAATCGCGCCACGCCAACGGAAAGCTGAGTCATTACGGTCCCGTCTGTCTTTGACTTATTTTTTGATCGCATGCAGTTTCGAAAGACAAAGAGAACGGACAGGAAACTACATTAGAATCGAGAGAGAGAGTCGTGCGTTTCCAAAGTGACAGGAAACGGTGGCGGACACGGGCTCGGATGTTTGGCCCTTGTGCATGTAACGCAGATTAATTTTGTATTTGATGTGTTGTCTGAGTACCGCCATTAATTTAGACCGCGGGGTATTAGGGACGATATTAAACACAACCGCAGCTAATCCCCGCTCTCCCTCAATTTTTTCCTCGTCTAATGCAGCGTAAACTTGTTGCAGTGTTTAATGGGTGCATATAGAATAAGATGAATGTGTTTGCCCCGCGGCAACTTGTGATGGGTGTCGTGGATACCGAGCCTTTGTTGAAGTTTTGAAAATAACAAATAATACGCCATGAATATGTCAGTTTTAAATGAACTTCCATGATCTACAACTAGCGTTTTGAGGGTCATTAGGGGAGCATGCGGGAGCCGACCCCGGCTGAGATTGCGAAACAAGTGAGGTTCTGACTCTAAGGAGTCTACTCCCACATCATTGCACTCTGGAAGCAACCCACAGCCTCCGGCTGAATCGAGATGTGTTCGATCTTACCGGCGAAGAGAGCGACGTTGGCGTGCTTGGCGTCGTACGGACATCGAGCCATCCCACTGATCTCCTCTCCCAGAGCCTCCAACGTGTCCGTCTAGGGTCAGAACAGAGGGTCAAAGGTCAGCGGAGACAATGTAGAGTCAAACAGTTGCACATGACCAGGGGGAAAAAAAAAACCGTTCCTGCTTGACGGGGAAAGTCTGAGGGATGGGCTGCGGTCACAGACTGTGCGTGAAGATGGACGTAGCGTCCGCGATGTCGCCCGTTGGTGTCTGCAGAGTGCGTTGGAAGCAAATCGGGGGGCGAGTCCCTTGTCGCCATCTCGACGAATCCTAACTTCTCCTAGTTCCCGGTTCATTCAAAAACGGGCAAAGGGGGCGGAACACACGCGGAGCTGTGGGTCGGCCCAGCTGTCAGTCAAGAAGCCACGCCCTCAAACATGCGCAATTTCAGACGTCGATCGAATAAAAAGGAGCAAGTTAGGAAAAGAAGTCACCCCCAGTACAGTTGTCACGGGAAAACACGTGACCCATTGAAACCAAAACCGTAGTTTGTACCAGGCTGTCAACATGTGGCGTTCACCTCTAAAGTTGCCCTCGGGAGTCTATGGGTCGTTGCTCCCTTTTGCTTCATAGTGGTTGCACCGTGAACTGCACGTTTTTTCACCCGTCTGCTCCGGACGTTGCCCCCTGGGCTGCGAATGCAACCTAAAAATATGGCGCGAGTCTTAATTAGACGGCTGTGATCCCCAGCCCACAAGTGTGTGTCCTCGTGACTCTGATCTGAACTAATATCCCGTTGATGCTCTCTGGCGTCCTGCTGAGAGCTGTCAACGCTTGCAGCCCATCTGGGAGTGTCTGGGAAACCGGCATGAAGGGAGATGGAGAGAAATAGAATGTTCCACAGCAACATGTTTCACGGTGTGAGTGGATGTGGTTTGCTCTCCCCTGCCATCTTTTATCCGTCCACCGTGCCGGTGTTGGAGAAGATTTTTAACAACTCTCTCGACAGAGCTTTAACCCATTTTTCTCTGGTGCTTCCCTGTGCCCTGGTTTTTTAGAAGTCTGTGGTTTTTGCAGTGAGCTGGGAAAAAAAAAACAGAAGTGGGTAAGAACATGGCCCTGAGCTGAGAATGTGAGAGTCTTCGACTGAACCTCGGTAGTTGTTAAATAGTGGATCATACATTAGTCATTATTTTATGTTTTGCAGCCTCAACTTTGTCTTGTGATCTGAGCTTTTCCTTGGGCGAGACTCGTTCCCCCATCATCGTTTCAAAGAGAGATCCCACTTTGAATTCCCGTTCTTCTCTGCGAAAGGGCGTCTTATCCAAATTTAGAGCTGATTCAGTCGCTTCCATGCGCTATTTTAAGGCCTTTTCCGTTGTTGTGGTGCAGGTCTTGTTGTGGCCTCAATGGAATGACCTCTCTGAAGCGGAGTTGTGCCCACTTTGCTCGTGATTCGATTGACTTTCCGTGGTGCCGGATCATATGTGGGCAAAAGGTCACTTATCAACCCACTGTGGGTGAGCCTGCCCCCCCCCCACCCCCTGCACGCCAGAGGATGTGCTGTCATCCTGGCTAAAGGGAGACGCGCAACCACCAGAGCAACAACCAGTATCATCCATTGGCCGGCGGCTGAGGTCAGGGAGGATTTACCTCCCGGCACATCAGTGCTGGCCCGACCTCTCTGAAGCGGAGTTGTGCCCACTTTGCTCGTGATTCGATTGACTTTCCGTGGTGCCGGATCATATGTGGGCAAAAGGTCACTTATCAACCCACTATGGGTGAGCCTGCCCCCCCCCCCCCTGCACGCCAGAGGATGTGCTGTCATCCTGGCTAAAGGGAGACGCGCAACCACCAGAGCAACAACCAGTATCATCCATTGGCCGGCGGCTGAGGTCAGGGAGGATTTACCTCCCGGCACATCAGTGCTGGCCCGCAGAGTTCATACAATACGTAGTCCTTCCTCCTCTTCATCGGTGTCTCTATATCTCTCGTGCACTTCCTCACTTTCTCCTTCCCTCCCGACAAAGAGGAGCGCCGCTTGCCAAGGCTGCAAACTGCTTACGCCGCCCTTTTCTGCTCTCTAAACAGGTCATTTTGTTTTCTATTCCTGTCTCGGCGGAAATGGTTATCATCTGCCCACTAAAAAGGTCACACACACACACACACACACACTCACACACTCACACTCACACACACAATCCGGTGCAACGCTGGAAAATGCTGCCAGAGAAATTGTTGAGGCTGATTTGGCAGGGAAGAATTACAAGTGACCTTTTACAACAAACACAGAAACAACGGCGGCGGCGGCGGCAGCAGCAGCATCGCATTTCTGGATTTTGTGTGTTCCTCGTCTTTCTCCGAAGAAATGATAGGTGGATCATATCCAGAGCCGGGGAGTGCAGGTTTGAAAATGTACATTGTTATGACAGGGGGGAGCGAGAGTAATTATAGATTAGGTTGAGTTCATCATAAGGGATGTGAGTTGTTGAAGGTCAGGTGAATCCCAGCGTTTCGGGCGCGGCCACTCCTTTTAAAGCTTGAAACATCAGCAGCTCCCCCACGTAAACACTCCCTCCCCCACCGACACACCACACGAGGGCTGAAATGATGAATTGATTATTCTATTCTTATCAATTAAAAAAAAAGAAAAAAAGGTTGATTTCAAATCCCCTGAATCTAATAATGGAATCTTTTAACTAATGTTTGGTTGTAACAGTTTAAGGTGGAGGAACTGACGAAAAATACGCTGCTTCTCATTCACGAACACTCATAAGATACACACACACACACACACACACACACACTTGCGCGTGCACACACACACATATGAATTGATCAGGTGATAAGTCGGGATAATGATCATCTTGTCATTTTCAGACATGTCTTTTCACATTTGTACCATTTGTTTTGCCTCTTCAAATAATCGCTTAATCGAATCGAATTGAAGAAATGAGTTAGCTGCTGCTCCAGATCACACCCTCACTTAACCGTCACACAACACCAACCCCCCCACCCCCATCCCCCATCCCCCACCCCCACCCCCCACCCCCCACCCCCCCTCCATCCTGGCTAGTTGATTTCACCAAGGCAGCGGCATCCGTCAACTGGCTGTCACCCGTCTATCCCCGCCATTAGAAACAGAGGAAGACACTCCCTGCCTGACTGCACATACAGCACATCGGGCTCCGCTCTCTCCTAACAGCCGAGTGCTCACTTTGCATGCCGTTAGCCCTGTCTGAAGCAATACTCCATATCCCCCCCCCGAAAGACGCGGCAATAGCGATCGGTTCCGCTGTCGCCCCGTGCCGCGACATTTCGAGGAATATTACCGTGAGGGAAAATGTGACGTTTGAACAGCCAGATGGATTTGTTTACCTTGTTACCAGGCAAAAAAAAACAACCTTATTATGCTGTCACCTCCTCTGGCGGCAGAGAAGAAAAGGGGGATGCCTGGGCTTTGAGGAAACTCAATTCAAAGAAGTGGGAGATGAACGGGAGCTCTGTCGCACTTTGTCAGCGCTGTTCAACCGGGGGTCTGTCATAGCTTTGCAGACGACTGTACCGTAACCTTGGCTCGGGGCGCCCAGTATCTGGATCAATTAATTACTCCAACTGCTCATCTGTGTTTTCCATAGGCTATATGCTAATTAATTAGACAAACACAATGTAGAGCCAAAACATGCCCGTCAGGAGCGTTATAATTGGTTCGGCGTCATTGGCGGTACCGGGGGGGGGGGGGGGGGGGTGGGGAATGT
>JAFBJT010106212.1:35183-56015 GCA_016785325.1 Chascanopsetta lugubris
AAATTGATCAAAAGTGCATTTATTCATGGGTCATAATTGAAAAAAAGGGGTTTTGTAAGGTTACTCCGAACAAGACCTTTAATTACAAAACTAAACACCTGTTGATGATTACTGAGGGCTACCATTGGTTCTCCTGCATGCTCAGAAGGGCAGGATAAGGTTACAGGTATTGAAGCTGTGACATTCCACCATACCAGTAGATGTCACTAAATCTCACAAACTGAACCTTTAAAGCATTTGTGTCAGGCTAGATGGCGCTAATATCAACCGTTTCAATCGTTTGCTAAAACCTGTGATATTCATGAGCTCGTCTGCCGGTGACAAAAACGAACATGTGAGGGCGGCTGTTTGGGAATGTGCCCTGTGGCTACAGTTGACTCCAGTAACCTAATGTGCCCAGTTCTGCCTCCATGGCTCTGTGTGTGTGCCAACCATGTGTTCTGACGAAGCCTTAATGACTCTATGTAACTAATTAGCAGATTGATCTGCATATTCCTGGTGAGTGGCAGGCCAACTGGCTTAGGCTGTGTGTACAAACACAGGGGCGAAGAAACAGGAATCCAAACAGATCAGCCCCCAGGAATTCAAGTAACGATGACCAACTCTGAAGCACAACTTAACGAGGATTAGCTCTACGTAGGTTTTTCCAGGTAGATGTACGTTTAGTGCAGATTAATGTTATTCGATAATGAGCCGAGTATTATCTAATTGCTCTTCCTTTCTGGAAATGTCAAAACAAGATTTCCTTTTGCAATGTTTTTGGTATCAAAACACGCATGAAGAGGCCAAAGCGGATATGTAACTATTGTATCACTTCCTTTGACCAATTTCAAAATAAAAGCACTCTTGTTTCTCTGGAGAATGAATCAACACATTCACTCAGGCTCTTGTTTTTATAAGGTGGAATAAAATCATCAGAACTCAAACTACAATGCTGCCCTGCTGCTGCAAACACAACCTGTGTGAAAGACCAACAACGGCAACATGCAACAGAACAGTAACGTGTAGACCAAGTTTTATGTCTTTTGATAAGACAGCTCTCTGTCTTGACTGTGCATGGTGAAAAAAAAGGTTTTCTGTCCAAGTGATCATGGAGAGTTGCAATCAAGATGACTTTGCCTTATGCTAAAGTTTCAGAACTGTTCGATAAAAAGTGGCACAAAAAAAAACTGTTCATGCTAGAGGTTGTTTATAATGATTAGTAAAAGAATATTTCATTGAATGGGAACATTTTCAGAATGTACTTTTTGGTGCTAGAACAAAGGGTACAAATTGAGTTGTTGTTTATAGCATGTTATTATGCTGTGGTTTTACAAATGAGGCCCACTTGAGATCAAACTGACGTACTAATTTTAGTTTGACACCCCTGCTCTAACCCATTTCAAAAACTGCTTATTTTCAGTGTCTAAAAATTCCAGTATTGTGGGGAAAAAAGGGCAAAAAGCAAATCACAATAGTAATAATAATGATGATGACAATAATGACATGCCTGGATTTAGAAAAATACGATTTTGAGCATTCCTGTGTGAACAACACCTCTTAGGTGAGAACAGCAACTGCTCTGGGTTTGCAGGGGCACAGATGCAGGTGACAGAGAGACACGGTTACTGCAGCTGTCCTCTTTAATCTCGCACCTGTCCAAAGTCTGTCCTGAGGACACACGGCCGCCCTCTGCTTTTGTGTGATGCCGTGATGTTGTGTGTCATTGTGGGAAATGTTCCAAAGCAAAGAAAAATGCGCCTAATGTCTCCCTCAGCTCAGCAGCTGGTTGGCAGCCATGACCTGACCTGTGCATCGCACCCTGTAATGACTCTGTAAACATGATGCAGATGGAGGGGAGGGGAGGGGGGAGGAGGGTGTGAAAGAGAAAGGGGGGGGGGGGGGGGGGGGGGGGGGGGGCGAGATGAGAGTCCGGTATGTATGCTGAAGTGAAACTCCTATTTACTAAAGGGTCAGTGTCACTGGCTGTGTAGCAGAGACGAAACATTTCATGGGGTGCCCTCCCTCCCCCTCTCACCTCTCTCTCCATCTCCCAAAGAGAAAGGGGTCACCCGTCATCAATGGATCTCTTTATGGTTGTGTCATGTGTGTGTCTAGTGCTCTCAAAGCTGAGGTTCTCAGTTGAAGAGGAATGTTGTACCCGTGCACACGCGAGTACACGACAAGATGCTTCCATACGTACGAGAGACAAACATCCACTGACGTACAACACAAAGAAAATGTGCAGCTAATGTGCAATTCATCCAGAAGTATGAGGAGGGGGTAAAGGAATCCAAAAGACCGACAGATACTTTTGAATAAAAGGGCCAGTCACCTGAGAGCTGAATGTAGTAGGTAAACATAGTTTGGAGTAGTGTGTGTGTGTGTGTGTGTGTGTGTGTGTGTGTGTGTGTGTGTGAGCTCACATGGAAACTCACACAGTGAAATCACACCGCATCTTTAACTAAAATTAGAGGTATCTTTCCCTTAAATAACAATGAATAAACAAACAGGTAGTTACTCTCAACCCTCTTTAATAAGTGTCTTGAAGTGTGACGAAACACTGCTCAGTGCCACGTATGGGACATTTCCGACCAGGAGGTGCCAACTTTTTTTTGTTGTTGCAAAATCCCGTGTACGATAATACCAGTAAACTTTCAACCCTCGACTCCTGAGAGACGTGTTTGTTTTGGAGACAGGAACAAATCACCAGCGTCAGACTGACACCTGCACTATTAACACACCGTGAGTCATGTACCACTGTGACTACTTGTCGCCTCAGCCAATAATCACATTTCACTTTAGGGCACTTACTGAGAGAGCTGTAAAATTGGGCCCTGGGTGGTAACAACAGGCAGCACAGAGGACTCGTTTCAGCAGCTTTGACCTTGCACTCTGGTATTATCGTGTGAATGGAGTGTAATGAAGCACATCAGGTTTATGGCTTCTTTGGAGCATCATTAGACTTGAATATTAACAACAACGGCGACAACCGGTTACAACTTTCTTAAGTTGTGGAGAGGGCCAGGTTTGACTTGTCATAGGTTTGATCAAAAATGTAAGATGTAAGAAAATGTAAGAAAAAAGGGGAACAACATCATCTGGAAACATTCCCATGATGTAAGAAAATACTAAAAATAATAATCACACCCCTTTATGAGACAAAGCAATAGCCAATGAGAGAGACTCTATATAGAATACGAAGCCAAATGAACGCCAAGGCCGATATAATACAATTTGTCATTTTGATAAACTCCTATGGAATTCCTATCATCTTTTTTCATTCATTTTGGCCAAATATTAAATTTGTATATCTAGAAACAGAATATGTAAACAACAGCTGAGTTGTGCAGAGTAAAAACTACAATGAAAATGGGCCTGGGTTGTCCTTATTTATAGATTTTAGTATGGTCCATAAGACGGTGTACTGTTAAACAGGATGCATGAGTGTCCTTGTACTATAAACTGAGAGAGAGAGAGAGAGAGAGAGAGAGAGGGGGAGAGAGAGGGAGAGAGAGGGTGAGTCAGGTGTGTCTGTTATTGGAGAGAGAGAGAGAGAGAGAGAGAGAGAGAGAGAGAGAAATGCAACTCTCTAACAGATGGAATCACAGAACAGAGGTACAAAGGAAGTGATAACCAAAATAACAGAGGGTTATTGGCCCACACCACAATTACATTTCGGACCTGTACAAAGGTATGTATGATTTAGTGTTACATAAAAAATATAAATATATGCATGCTGCATTTAACACACTGGTTTACACTTTTATAAATCCCATTATGATTTATGTTTTTATTCAGTGTAATAAGGTATTAAAATGTATTGTGTGAAAAATCAATTACAGTCCCACTGTCAGGTCAAACTATTGATATCAATAACAGTGTGTGTGTGTGTGTGTGTGTGTGTGTGTGTGTGTGTGTGTGTGTGTGTGTGTGCGTGCGCGCATGTGTGTGTTGTGCTCTAGAATATAGCAGGGCCTCCCAAAAAGGAAGCGCATCGAATCATATCAATACAATGTATTAAACAGGCCTTTTTTTCTTTTTCTTTTTCATTACCTTTTATACATCTGTAAAAAGAAATAATTACATCACGTGTATCGAGAATCAGAGCAGAGAGAAGCACGTCTCCCGGAGCTACGAGGACAGCTCTCTTAATCAAACAATGTGTCTTCGGGCCAGCTTTACAGTGGGTGAGGCCATCTAGAAAACATGTCCTGCCAAACTTAGGAGTGGAGAACGGAGAAGATCAAAAGCTGCTCCTCTGTTCATAATGTACTGCTGAAGCGGTAAATTAGCCAGTGCCTGAGCCCAAGGCATGCGTGAAACCAGCAGCACACGCCGGCCTGGTCACAGTAGGAGGGACGACGGTGTGTGTTGGGGAGTTCAGGACAAAGGTTGGCAAAGGCAAAGGGTCTGATGTATCACATGGTACTCAACAGACCGTTTCCCTCACATCCCCTCTCTTTGTGGCTTTGATCTAATCTTAGCGAAGTGGTAATGGATAAGTCGGTCCCGCGTGCGGTCTCGGACATAGCTGGCAGTTAGTGTATCGTGTGTGTTGGTGTACCTGCTGTGTTCTGAAGGAGCTGGTGGGTCTGCGTTGCGAGGTCTTCTCCTCTGTCCTGGAATCTGCCCCTCCGACAGAGTTCTTGTCAGAGTCGGGGGTTTGTCTGTGAGCTGCAGCGCTGGTCTGCTCCGACACCAAAGCCTGATGGGGGGGGGGGGAACATACAGAGGGTGTCACATTGTGTGCGCGCGTGTATGTGTGTGTGTGTGCACGAGAACCAAAGAGAGCTAGAGCAATGCCAGGTTGCGAATCCAAAGTTACACAAAACGTACTGACATCGGCAAATTCATTCAAACTTCACTGTGAGAATGATTGGGCAAGAATATGAAATTTTGTTTTAAAGGTGCAGCGTGTAAGATTTGTGTCACTTCTATCTGTCGATAAAAATCTTTACAAATGTATACTCACTACCACAGGTTCTCCTGCATGTTCGAAAGGGAAGGGTGAGGTGAAGGATACAACATGCAACTTCACCACTAGATGTCACCAAATTATAGACACTGCGCCTTTAGACCAGTTTGAAGAGATTGTATTTTATCATCATTGCATTTTATCCATTACCCTTAAAATGAGCCTATTAATGTATGTTTACTTTCGCAGTTTTAATGAGAATTGGGGGCTACAGTAGCTTCTCCTCCATGCTCTGAAGGGTGAGGGTGAGGTGATGGACACAACATGCAACTTCACCTCTACATGTCACCATATCTTGCACCTCTAAGGACTTCAAACGTAATGGTGAATACGAGGCTCGGGTTTGAGCACAGCGGCAACAGAATGCTGCCTGCGCGTCACTTCACTGCCACAGATACAGTCTCAGCGATTCCCATGTTCTCCCATGAGTGACAGACATTCTGCACATTACAGGCTTTGGGTAAACTTGTTTGGAGTCCTTTATCTTGATGCGCACACCACATACCTGTTGTCTCCTCACCTCACTGCACATTTACACCTTTCTCTCCCGAAATCTTTGATATGAAGGTGTGAAACACCTTGAGAAATAAAAAAAAAAACAGCCCCACCTGCTGCTATCAATTGCGATTCTATTCGACACATCAAAACAAAGCCTTTTGACAAACAGAGGCGTTTCACAACTGTGCTGTAGCGGCAGGCCAGGTAGGTATAGTGTGGAAAACCGCACAGGATGTCATCACCTTTTTTCCAACAAGTCCTGATTGCATTATCAAAAACCTGGCATCTGGGCGTGACCTTGTTAACTGCCAGGGTAATCAACTTTAACCAAAGGGGAGGAGAGGGGATGATAAATTATTAGTGAGGAAGATTTTGTTCATGTTTTATTAAATTGGCCTGTCAAACGGGGTTGGTCAAATTATCTGGGGCCTCGTTTATTGGAGGCCGGCCATATTGGCGCATCTGTTACAATTATTTATAATTTCCAGGCAGTCAGGAGGACGGGCCGGCTTTTTCGGCATCAGCCACATAAAGCAATTTAGAAATTAACCGATGTGGGAGTGTCTGAGTTTTCCTCCACTCTCGCAATCTCTCTCATCCCCGTCCTGATCTTCATCCAACAGAGATTGGAAAACAGCACCAAAAAAAAAATAAAAATAAAAATAAAGGATGTGAAAACGGGAAACATAAACAAGTTACAATGCAAGCTGCTGGGTAAGAGTGACAGACAGGGAGAGCGCAAGTGATTGAAAGAGAAGAAAAGAGCATGCAGGTGCGGTGCAAGAAAAAAAAAGGAGAGAGAGAGAGAGAAGGTGGGGGGTGGGAGCTGAGGGAGGGAAGGAGAGAGAAAAAAGAGAAAAAGCAGTCTTGGTAATTACTGAACACGATTAGGTTCTTGGGGGAACTTGTCTGGCACTCACGGCCCTGGCTGGTGAGGATGCGGCAGGCAGGACCATATGGAGCGAGGCTTGTGATTGTGCTCCCTGAAGCTCGTGACCCGTCTGCTGCCGAGCCCTTGAGCTGAATGTGAAATGAGACTTGCCAGGCCTAATGTTCTACACATGCACCATTTATGCCACAAAACAAATCTGATCACTGTTAATTATGGAGCAGCTATAATCAGGAGGGGCCCTTCAAACACACACACACACACACACACACACACACCATACTGCAATACAAATACACACTTGGACAATCACATTTACACATATGTGCAGAGGGACAAGATTTGCAAAAGTGATCCATGCAACAACCCCCCCACCCCCAACACACACACACACACATACAGGCCAAATGCACTTTGTATTCCAGATGATGATTCTTCAAAAAAAATGTGCGTGTGCATATATGTATGAGTGTGTGTGCTAACTGGTAGCGCAGTGGAGAGGGACTTCGTAGAAGGACATTGCAATGGGAGTAGGATGTTGAGTACGTGTCCGTATGTTTTGTGTGTGTGTGTGTGTGTGTGTGTGTGTGTGTGTGTATACACGGCTCTGAGTCCTCCCACACAGTCTGTTTGACCCGGGTGTGTGCGCTTGAACGAGTGAGTGCGTGTATCTGCAGCGGCACATGGCTGTGCTTCATTAATGAGGCGAGCTGCACTACGCAGAGGTTCTCATCTAATGAGAGCAGTTGAGCTGGTAAAACACACCACTGGAGTCCATGTCATTAGTATGTTTCTGGCCCTGGACATGGCCCGGCTCCAAACACACACACACGCACACACACACACACACGCATGCACCCACGCACGCACACACACACACACACACACACACGCACGCACGCACGCATACACAAACTAAGATCCACAACACTATTTACTCATAACATGCTTGGCAAAAACAAGATGAGTTAATGACAAAAATACTGTATGTGAATAAATATTGATCAGAATTTTAATTAATACAATTGTGCTTTATCTTAAGCATTTCTTTGGTATCATCACCAATAGTCTCACATAAGCAGGTTTAATGGTGTATTTAAAGTGTGTGGAAATACATGCACCTGTGATTCATTTAAAGAGAGGCTCTGACAGTCCAGGTATTTCAGTTGGAAAACAAATGATTACAGTTCACAGTTACAGTCAGAGGAAATGAACCATAAATATCTAACACAAAATGTTTTGGATAAAAAAACACGCACCTGAACCAGAACCTATGGTGGCCTCCAGTTATCAATTAGACTCTAAAAGACTTCACTTTATCCATTCTAGGCCACTCTGAAAGTAAGGGAGCGTCTGTAAAGGCAACCTGTTACTGATGTAAAAATGAAGAGCTGATTCTACGGCAATGAAAAAGCAAGTTAAATAATCAGGTGATTAAACACTGTATATTCAGTTAATATTCCCTTTATGGGAGTTTAAAAAACGAAAACGTGTACACTGGACCTTTAAATACTGGAAAATATGTATCTTTGAATACAGTTTAACTTATCTTCTTATCGGTTTTTAAGTCCAATGACAAGTCAACATCACAAATAGGTTGAGCCATTAATTCAAAACAGGAAAAAAAAATCTGATGTTCTTATAAAATGATGGTCTCATCATCATTTTCACAGTTTGGTTGTTAATGATGATGATCAAAAGAAATGACTCACCTAAGCCAAATGTGACCCCACAAAATCGTGGGTGTATTTGAGCACAAACATGTATGTAACAAGCACTTTAATTAAACGTCTGGAGGTGTTTATATTGGTAAATAACAAGGGAGGAGCTGAAACCACCTCAACAAGCCAAGGGACCGCACAAAAAAGACTTCTATCAATTTGTGTCAAAAGAAAAAGAAAAAGCTCCGCCCTCGTGGGAAATGTTCTTTCTCTCGACCAAAGGTTACACTAACATGTGGAACTTTTATGTGTGATCACGGTTTTTTATACCATGAGCTAGAAATGTCAATTATACACTCTTATTAAAGTGAGGTGCAAAATTCTTTAGGGACCACCATGGTGGGTGGGGAAGAGGGGTCATAGAGAAAAGGTCACAGTAAATGTGAAAATAAGCAAGACATATCATATATAGACAGATATCACTTTAAGACTGTAACGATCGTAACGATTTGTATCACGGTTTCAAGTTAAAAAATTAGTCAGATAAATGTGATGACTGAGAAATGAAAATAAATGCAGTAAAAACCTGTCCTGACTCTGGCATAAGTCTGTCACAACAGCAGCAGGAGCACATTATATTATTGTTTTGATGTACTAAATTTCATAATGTTACCAATCAAATATATGGTTTCAAAATAATTGTATTGCACTACTGTAAATAATGAGAATTTTGATTCAAACCTTTTACGATACAAGTCACTTTCAACACAGCTGTAGGTTGTACACGACAGTAGCTTTACGTTGGCACCGTCATGACTGACCTGAATCTTTTTAATGGAATGCGGCCATCGGGACACGTCTGAATCAAATTGAGGATTTATTACCAACTGTATGCATATATGGAATTTGCTGTGTTTGGTAAGTGCATACTCAAAATAAAGCTGAGCATTATAGAGGAATATTCTATGTTTAATGCATAAACATAAAATATTGAAAACCCAAAAATCAAAGAGGAGCCCGCACTGAAAGGTGAATATTTACAAATGCAAGTTAATATTTACAAATGTCATATGTATGGAAAGTAAGAAACGTGAAAATACAGGAACAGAAGCAGTAAAGCATGAAGAAAAATACATGTTGAAGTACGACAGTTCCAATGTGTTGACTTCTACTGTCCATTAAAAAGTTTCAGTAAACACCAAGAAGACAGAGGCGGTGTCTTGTAGAGAGATTTAGTTTGAACTTTTCTGGAGAGAGTGAACATGCCTAATTTTCCCTTTTCGCCAATGATGAGAAAGTAAGCGGCGCTTTGAACAACTGCCCACACAATTAACAACTTACCACTCATTTACAGTGGCGGAGCTTCCAGAAAGCCTGAGGTCAGCTACGGTTTCTAATGTTGGTCTTTAATCACCGCACAGCTCTGACGCTGGCTAAACAACAGACTATTAGAAATACAATCATGCAGTTAGGGGGAGAGAGGGAGAGAGAGAGAGAGGGAGAGAGAGAGAGAGAGAGAGAGAGAGAGAGAGAGAGAGAGAGAGAGAGAGAGGGAGAGAGTCATGAATGATTAAATGTGCAATCAAGGTTGTTGTTTTTTTGGCCACTAATGAGTGGGATCTCCCCCACCTCTAAAGAGTAATGTGACCACCAACCTGGCAACCTCAGCCTCACCGACCTGGCAGCTTGTTGGGACTGCATCCCATGGTCTGTTGAGCTGGAACCACTGGTCGATTTTCCATCTTATTTATCTCTGTTTCGGTCTATTGTACGTTTTTCGACAACCATTTCAACTTTTGATTGACGTTTGACAGATTCAAGTAATTTTTTTTTAAATTCATCATTAAAAAACAGAAAAGCTATACTCTATCACGTCCAGCAATTTAATTTAAAAAAAAACACATGTTCTTAGATAATACACTTTCAAAGAACATGCAAAGTAGAACAGAATAAATTAATATGCCACAAAAAATGTGCAAATATATTTACAGCCCCCACTTCAGGGTACATGTACTAATCTTTTAAATAGACCTAATCAATCTATTACAAAGCAACTTGTACAACGTGTAACAAATAAGCAATAATTATTGATTTAACCTATTAGTTTGCTGCAGTCTGATACAGGGGAAAAAAATCTAAACTGATACCTCAAATATCCCTTATAATATTAAATCTTAAAAAAATATCAACAGATGTAATCAATATCAAAACATTCATTTTGATCTAATATTTTTTAATGTGGGATTTAAACAAACTGTAGTTTGAATTTATATTTTCTATGTTTATAAATGTGTTCTGTATGTACTGTTCTCCTGTCAAAGACAATGTATTAATTTGCCTCAGCATTAATAAACTGTTCATCCATCATCTGAGTAAAAAATACAATAACAAAGCAAAATCTCTGTCTGAATTTAACATAGAGGTGAGAGGAGGACGAGCATTGTTTTCTTTAACAGACGGACAAAAAGAGCAGGTCAGTTGAACCAACACTGTTCACGTATGTTAAAGCCTTTGTAAAGTCTCATTAAGCCGCCTGTAAAGAATTAACTTGGCATGAGACAGGAGAGAACCGACAGTCAATCTGAGAGCGCAGCATGAAGTATACACACAATGGGTGTTATTCCTCTCACCCAACCTCGTTTTTTATACCCCCCCCCCCCCCCCCCCCCCCCCCCCCCCCCCCCCCCCCCCCCCCCCCCCCCCCCCGCCCCCCCCCCCCCCCCCCCCCTCCATCCCCCCCACCCCTCCAAACCACTGCGGGAGGGGTGTTCAAAGCCATCGCTCTGGTCCGTATTCAAATGAGCGCGGCGTCTTTCCCCTGTGCTCCCGTGGCGATCAGCACTTTGATCACCTCCAACGGTAACTTCCACCCAAAACATTTAAAATTAAAATCAAATCTGCCTTAACAACCTGAGCATTAGAATTTAACAGGTGTTCGGTAGGAAGTTGTTACAGAATTCGCGATTATGCGCTCGGCAACACACACCTTTAGTCAAACATGCGTCCATGCACACAATCACACACACACACACGCGTGCGTATGCACATACGAGCAACCTGTCAGTGAAATTACAGAGTGGGAAAGAGAAAGCCCTCCTGACTGAGCGCTGTACCTTGGGATACTTGATGTGTTCACTTTGATGTGGAGGAAAGTTGAGGAAACAAATCAGCCAGACACCAGCTACATGTGTTCAGTAAACAAAGCTTAATATTCATTGTTTTTGCAGACGATATAAATCATTATTATTCTCTTTGAAACTCTGACCTGGCTATGGGCGGAGGGAGAGGAGAGAGGAGTGCAAAGACACACTACTACACCATATGTCTACATGCATACATCCCCACACTTCGCACGCACGCGCACGCGCACGCACACGCACACGCACACACACACACACACGTCTCTAAATGTAGTATTAATTACTGCGGGAACACTGCAGTACTGTATTTAATTACAGACTAAATGATCCATTTATACTTCAGCGCTGGTTAAATTAACAGGGTTAAGTGAGACGGGGTGATTGTAACTCACTTAACATTTGAGCCGATATCTTTTAGCTTACACAGTCTGGGGACGGCGCGGTCAGAAAATATCAACTAATCAAATTAAACAGTTGCAGTCTGTTGTGCCATGTTAAATCACCCAGCTGCTGCAAAAATATACGATATTCAACAACATGGTTGTTTTGCAATCAGCCGCGATTTAAAAACCGATGTGAGAGTCAAGCTGCAGACTGATTGGCCCTTTCCCACTGATAAAAAAACAAACACCTGGAAACAAATAGGTTATTTCAATGTGAATGTGTTCAATTGGTATTAAATACTGGGTCACATGACCCTGTAACTGATGCAGGTTTAAACTGGAAACGCAACGTGGGCGTGGACACATTCCTTCAAACTCCTCCAAGTTCCTTGACTCATTCAAAAATGTGCAATGAGGCGAAACACACACAGAGTTGTGGGTGGGCCCGTGGTGCCGTCACGGGTCGGCCCGGGTGTCACTTCAAGAAGCCACGCCCTAAATTATGCAGAATTTCAAACCTCGGTAAAATGATAATAAGCTAGTTAGAATTTTTTTGGATTATAAACATGTTTAATGTTTAATTCTAAGGCTGAGCATTTGAACATGGGCGTATGGCAGGCGCCTCCTGATTTGAGGTAAAGTAGAAATTTCGTGGCAGTTTATCACCATGACATTGTCACTGAGCCTAAACTGAGCTCCAGGTTGTTGTTGTTGTTGTTGTTGTTGTTGTTGTTGTTGTTTGCCACCTCTCCGTCATCATAATCTGTGCATTCGGGATGTAGCGCTTAACATGCCGGTGATACATCAGGTCAGTGAGAGGAAAAAAAAAATCCAAGGTATAGCCACTAATGTTGATGTGGAAGAAGCTTGAGTGATTCCTTATACCTGCGGGGCTCTAGTGTACAAGACATAGAAACCTGTTCATATTCTCTTTGACACTGTGTGGTCTATGAAACACCTATCACCGCGTCATTAGCAGTTATTAAAGGACACTTAAATTGTGGCTGCACCATTCAATTTATGCTACAGCCTCCATCGCCTCTGGGTGACAGTTCAAAGGTAGAGAGCTGAAGCCAAAACCCCTGCTGACTGACAGATGTTCTGCTGGAACTCAACCGGCATCTTCAAGAACATTACTGGGCTCCAATTAAAGCACCTCTCTCCGCCTCTTATCTGTCTTTACTGCTATGTGACCGGAGTGTGTTAGAAGGACTTCCAGGTACTTGAGTGGGAGGAGAGAGAGAGAGAGAGAGAGAGAGAGAGAGAGAGAGAGAGAGAGAGAGAGAGAGATGGTGGATAAAGTAAGTAAGTCAGCGGGTGCATATGTGCCTAGGACTGGGAACGAGGGAAGATCAGATAGCTGACATGAAAGACGCTGCTGCTAAGAGAGATGGATAGATCAAGGGTGAACGAGAGTGATATCAAGAGAGTGATTCTCAGTTAAAGACCACCACCACAGGCCATGGTGGGGCTTTATCAGTTATCGCTGAGCCTACTAATCCACCTACACTCTGCTGTTTCTGTACCTTAGGACAATTAGACACCAGCTCTCGACAGGTGATTGACAGCAGCCTTATGGTTTAATGTGTGTACTATGTAAAGGGAGGAGAAAAAAAAGAAAAAAAATGAATGTAAAGTATGCAGGGGAATAATAAGCCGACTGGGTTTTGTTGTCCGTACCCACACAAGTGCATATCAAAGTTCAGCAACTTCTGCAGCCGAGCGGGAAAAAAAAAAGAGCCTGGAGTTGTGATGCACAGCATCAACTCCATGAAGAGAGGACCTGAGCGGAGGGGATGGTGGTGCTTACCTTAAAGTTGGTTTGTCTGTTGAGTGAGGGCTGGGGCTGACTCGTCTGCTGAGCCTGTGGCTGCTGCTGCTGCTGCTGCTGCTGCTGCTGCTGGTGTTGTTGCTGCTGCAGCTGCATTTGCTCCTGCTGCTGCTGCTGTTGAAGTTGGGCCTGGAGCTGCTGGATGTGCTGGTCCTTCTCAGCCAGTTGGTCACTGAGCTCCTGGTGACTCTGGCGGAGATTGGCCTCGCTCGACACCAGGGTCTGGTAGCACTGACTCAACTCCTTGTACAGCTGTCGACAGACACGCATGCAAAGACAGAGCGCTGGTTAAAAGAGAGAAGGGGTCCGAGGGGAGGTGAGGAGATAACTGAATGGTTAAGGGATTCAAGGTGGATGTCAAATTTGCCATTTTCAGACGTGAACACGACAGGTAGAGAGGATTTGGTCTTTTCCATGTGAAGTACACACAAGGAGACAGAACATATCAGAAATGTTCACAGCAACCGAAAATCAACATGCCTACTCATTTCCTGTGGATATGTTCTTTTCTCTCCCCCTGCTCGGTTTGCCAATAGGCAACGCAAAACATCTGGTGAAACCCAATAGATAGTTTGGAGAACCTGCCTTTGATATTTTCATTCTTACATATATTCACCGCGGACTATTTTAGGCTAAAGGCAAGGAATTCAATGTATATCTGAAAGGAGCTGCAGAAGTGAATGAGACTAAATCAATCAGAGAATAAAATAACACCGCATCTGAACGGTGTTGTATTAGGGTACTTTCGTATTTCAACACCAATAAAGTACGATAAAAAAGATGTCATTGGCAAGATAAACAAATTCATCTTTTATGACTGATGATTGCTCCAAGCCTAACCCTGCAGCCCTCTTTCTTTTTGCGAGCCAGAGCGTTGGTGTGTCACAGCAAATCCACCAGTAACAGAATACTGTGGGAAAAGTCCGTCTCCTCTGGCTACAATAAAATAATTGTAGGTTACAGCTAGCATGGACATAAATCACTCCACTGGGTGAGGCCTAAATGGAGTGCAAAAAAGTGGTCATAATAATGATGAGTTTGAGGTTTGGATTGTGTGTGTGTGTGTGTGTGTGTGTGTGTGTGTGTGTGTGGTACCCTCTGACAGGACGTGGTGTCAGCAGTGTGGGCCTCCTCTTGGTTCCTCAGGACTCTCTGTGTGTCTAGGTTGAGTCCTTCCAGTTGCTTGATCAGATGACTCTGCTCCGCAGCGTGTTCCGTGCTCTGTCTGTACAGAGTCTGCACCTCTGCAAAGTCACGACTTCACACACAAAGACATCGAGTGTAAATCCATCCTGAATGTGCACGAGAGCATCACATACCGTGGAAAACTATTTCTTTTTTATTTCAAAAAAATGTTTTGTTTTTTTGGTAACCATCAAGAAATGTGGCTGTCCACATGAATCTACTGAAAGCGCTGTAGTAGAGATGCCAGGCCTGTAATTGGCTGCCACAGAAATACACCAAGGGAGAGAAGAAGACATGGAGCATGTGCTTTGTTGTTGTTGTTGTTGGTGTTGTTGGTGGGTGACAAAACCTGATGTCATTTCTACCCTTTACAAAGTCATCTCACGGGCCGGATTAAACCATCCGGCAAGCTGGTTTTGACCCACGAGCCATTTGTTTGACACCCCTGGTTTCAAATATACAAAGTCATTCTAGACTAGCATCGCGAAATACTATGCATGACTTTCATACGAGTAAAGGACAAACGTGCATTTATTTATAACATCTAAGTTCCCCCCCCAGCACTCCTCACATCAGCATTCATAAGTACATTTATGATTGTTGTTTTTCTATCCCAGAGAATTACCACAAAGTGCTCTCTGACGTATGAGGACATTTTTTACTAACACAGTTGAAGCCTTCAGAAGGGTCTCTAGACGTGGTGTGAGTGACACGTCGGAGCGCCTCTGGCATTGAAACAGAAAAGTAGTTAAAAAAGGTTGAGATTACCGCTAAGGCTCCGATGGTTCTCACAGTTTTTATCATATCGACTTAAGCTTAGCCAAAGCCTGCCCTGTTTCCCTTTTCTCCCTCTTTTAAAGCACATCCACTATCGCAGGGCTTATCAAGTGGCTCACCTAAAGCCAGAGAGGAAGAAATCGGTGTCACCCCCGAAGCCTCTCAGCACAGAGCGCTACAGACTAGCTGTTGCGCAAAGCGAGCCAGGAGAGGTGATGTGAACCCCAACGTCCACACAGGACAGCGTGATATCGAAACTGAGATTGACTCAAAAAGGCATCACTTTGAACAACAGACAGTGGAAACTTTCAGTCGGTGAGGCTCACCGAAGTCGACTGAGTTGCTCCTCTTTCTGTGTCACTTCCTTTTCTTTGGACGAAAGCTGATCTGCCAGACTGCTGCTGCGGCTCTGCGAACCAGACAACTCCTCCAAGGTCTTATGGAGTTCATCTTCCAGCTCCTGGTAAAGCAGGGTAACATCAAATTAGTAGCACTTGGACATAAAAAGGAACAATCTACATTTTCTTAATATGTTCTAACCAAAAAGACAATAAAAAGCAGCTAGAGAGTGAATACTTTTCCCTTCTAAAAGAAGAAATCAGTGCACATGTACCCCATGGTGTATGAGACTAATAACAGGTTATCTAATCTAATCTAATCTAATATTGACAAGGATTAATGTTAATGTCTCAATCTCAGTATGTCTCAGTAAATACTTATTAACATCACTTTTTAATGTAAAAAGAATGTAAAATGTTCACTTAACACAATCTACTACCTACATCTCAAAATGAAATCTAAAACTTTTGAAAATTCAATTTACTTATCATTCAATATACATAACAAATTAATTCAATACTTTTTAGGACATTTCATGAATATGCATGCACCCCGTTCGAATGTGTTTGCTCATGTTCATGCTCAACTGATGGATCAAACATTTTCCCTCTCAAAACATAATGCATCTTTTCATGTTCCGGGTCTGTTCTCAATCTGTTTCTGGCACTAATGTGATGAAACGTTGTCAGACGCTTCAGAGCCGAGAAGATGAGCACACTGACAAAAGGAGGCAGCGGCTACAGCTTCTGTGATGCAGCAGGTGCAGACAAGGTGTTAGTGACAGCTTTTCCTTAATAAGAAGAAACCACTAGTGCGGGCCAGATTGCGTGTCATCACACACACAAAGGTCCCTGAGCCTTGGTAGTTTAAATCTAATTAAAAGCAGCATTTCACAGGGCCAGAATCAACCGTATGAAAAATTAATTAGCCATTAGTAATTACAAGGGAGGGGATGGGGGGGAGGGAACAACTGCCACAGTAGTTATTGTATATAAAACAGCAATTATGCTTGTTTGGGAGAATAAAACAAAAAAAATACATCGTAAACCAACCCTACAGGAAAACTCATATTTCGCTTTTTAAAGACACTGTTTGAGTTGCTGATTGATTTTTCCAGTATATCATATAAGACCATAATAAAGAAAGTCATGCTAATTCCTTTAGTTTTCTTTCTTTTAATATCTAGTTAATAAGCAACTATTATGACATAGCAATTTGTACAATGGAGAAAAGATATTTGGTTCTTTAAACAAATTCACATAATTGCAATTTTTTTCCAGCTCTCAAATCACTGTGTGATATTAAAGCTGAAGGGAAAGGCGGAGTGTCTGAGGCTGTGATGGATGTGCATACAGCTGACTAGTAGCTGCCAGGCTCCGTCTAGTCCAAGTTTAATTACTCTCCGGTCCTGACTAATACAAGACTTTCTGTCTGACGAGAGGAGCCGCACGTCTCATAATCATTCAGGACAGAATACGAGATTCTCCTTTAGCTCCTGTGCCCCGAAAAAAACCCCACATATCGGTGAGGAAATGACAGAAAGGAAAAGTTTAGACAATAATATAATTGTCACCCATCACTCCTTGTCTCAAATATAATGATGCGTTGAACGTTAGGTTTGGAGGAAGCCAAGTCTCCCTCATGTTTTTATGATAAACTCTCTCGTCTCTGAATATAGTCTCTACATATATTTAAATGATGTGCTTCGCCTCGGATTTATTTTGATATTCAGCTCCTGAAGACAAGGGTGCGGGGGATCGTGGCGTTCAAGGTGTCCGCGAGACAAAGGATGGGGTCCTTCCGCTACAACTTTGTGTGTGTGTGTGTATGTGTTTTTCTAAACGGACTTGTCCCCGTATTCATACCTTGACTCTGGCCTGGGCGGCGGCGGCATCCCTCTGGTTTCCCTGGCTGTCGGCCTGCCTCCCTTTCTCCTCCAGGTCAGATTGCAGGGCGGCACAGCGGGAAGTTAATCCCTCTTTCTCCTCCTCGAGAGCCAGCACCACCTGCCGCTCCTCCTCTCCTTTCCTCCGACACTCCGCCCTAATTTCCTGGATAAGAGAGGCGTGTGGGTGTGTGTGTGTGTGTGTGTGTGTGTGTGTGTGAGTGTGCATGTGTGCGAGGAGAAGAGCAGGAGGTCATGAGGGCCAAATAAACAACAGCGACGAAAGGATGGAAAAAGGAAAAAGAAACAATTCAAACTGGGAAATTGAAAAAGAAAGGATGGCGTGATGCAAAAAAAGAGAGAAAGAAAAGAGGAGTAACCCGTGGGGCAGAGGCTGAAATGAATATGTAAACAGCGGAACGGCTTTGCTGCGGGAGCACCCTGCGTGGGCCGCTGATTGGCCAAGGTCACCTGTACCGTATGACTGGACCCACGCGGCCGGATGTTGGTCGGTGTGGGCCGGGCTGTGCTGCGCGAGCCGAGCTGGTGCAGGTATGGGGGCCGGTCGGCCGGCTTTAATGACAGGCTCCTAATGAGAACGGTGCTTGCTGCAAGACCCATTAGACTCAACCCAGGTCTCCTTTGATGCTGTCCCCCACGATTTCTCGCCATGAGACCTCACCAAGACCGTGTAAGGACCATTCCTTTATCAATTAATCATGGCCCGGTCCCATCTAAGCATAATTAGGGATAAGCCACACCATCAGATGCACACTTTTCACTTTCCCCCCACAGAAGCGGTCATTAAGTATTTATCTTAAACCTAAGTTAACAACCTGCTTTCCTCTCTCTCTCTCTCTCTATCTCTCTCTCCCTCTTCCTCTCTCTCAGACACACACTTTCCAGCTGTTCAGAATTCTCTGTTGTCGGTCGCAAGGAAGAAAGCTACAAAAAAATAAAACAGTGTGGGGAGCGAGACGGAGTGAGGTTGAGGAGCGAGAAAAAAACAAACACGCGGATTGTGTTGAAGAAGGCCGAGCAACGCCACGGCTCCTCTAAATGATTCAAAGGGCGGTGGCTGTGGCCGTGGGGGTGACGTGTTGGCGCAACACCGCAGAGACTTTCTGACTGCAGCCTGAGCCGCCACCGGGTATTCGTGCTACCAACCTGAAGCTCCTGATCCTTATCGACCAGTTGCTCTCGTAGAGCTGTCAGCTCCTTCTTCATTAGGCCAGTGTCCTCCTCATTCACCGCTGTCCTCCGCTGCACCAGGCTGCTGATCTCCTGCCGCTGCACATTTACTTTCTGTGGCAGACAGTGGGAGAAAGTGTCACATCAATAAAGAGACAGAGAGTCACGGGTTCAATTTTGAATTGGAGTACTGAGAACTTCATTTCGAAAAAGGATTGTGTCCAAATAAAAACACAGAACCGACAATAAAGTTACAAGGTGTTAAAACCTGATCCAGCAACAATGTGTTGAGTAAATATTGCATTGATTGCTATTTGATAAATGATTGATTATTTGATTTAAAATATATGAGAAAAAGATTAAATCAATACAGGTCCAGTATGTGTATTATCAGCTAAAAGTAAGCACTGTTGTTTTCATTAGCCTTGAATGAGAATTTGATATTTATGTCGTTACATCAGGAGATGGGCCTCTCTACAGAGGCCTCTGTGTTTTGAAAATGGCCCAGAAACACCTTTAGTGTTTTAATGACAATCCCTTCACCTCCATGATCAATAGGAACGATGAGGGGATGGATGCAACTTCATCACTACATGTCACTAAATCTTATACTACTACACATTTGAATATAGATCCTCCAACCTACAATACAAATAACAAGGATATCCACTTTACAAAAGCATTTGTGAACTACTTACTGCATTCTGACATTTACGTTTAGAATTATACTTGGATGATTTAGCGAATGTAACACTAAGATTAAGATTACTTTTGTTAGTCCCCGTGAAGGAGAACTTCTGCTGACAATTAATATTCTGTTTTAACAGAGGTTGAAAAACACAGCAACCACCCACGTTCGCCTGAAAGGATCTTGGCGATAAGTCAGTTTCATTCCACCATGACTCACTAACCATTAAAAAAACTCAATGATCCAATGATTGTCAATGTTCACCACAGCAGAGATTAACAAAGAAATGGCACAATTACTTTAATGACCACCTGGTCGTGATGCTGGTGCATGTTCATCTCGTGTTTTTTGGCAGCCTGTGCGGCCTGAGCAGGAGGCGGCTGGCCTCTTAGCGCTGCCTCAGCCGGGGTTTGGCATTGGCTGGTAATCCGCGGCCTTCCGTGGGTACACCCCTCTCTCAAATAACACCATGCTCTGGGATGCAATTAATTGCCATGTTGGGGGAAATCACTCAGATAAATCTAGATAGTGGATTTAGCGTTCCTTGCTACTCCTAGCCCGTCGTGCTAAGAACAGAGGGGCTTTAATAGAGATTTATGCTGGAGAGCGGACAATAAATTCAAACGTTGATAATGAGGTGGGCGAGAGCAATTTGAAATCCAGTAGTGCTCAATTGATAGAGGAGGGAGGAAAAAGGGGGTTCCGCCAAGTTAAGAGGTCTAGGACATGAAGATTAGCATTTGAAAATTCCCTGTGCAGTTCAAAAATGAAAGCTAATTATGTTACAAAAATGGAAGGGAGCAGCGAGGGGAAGTGTATGGAGGAAGAGGTGGAATGAAATAAGACGAGCTAGGAGGAGAAAAAATATATATATATCATCAAAGTTGGAGAGCTGAGACATTAAGGAGTGTGAAAGTCTGTGTGGACCCAGTGGACCATCACACGCCCCCCCCCAAAAAAAAAATGAGAGGAAAAACCAATTAATCAGTATTTGGGTATGTATGGCTCAAGTCTATGGATGGGATGATGACTCTCAGAGGGCTGAATGACACTGCACCGAGCTGAGTGTTATTAATGAGCTTTTAAAGTCTTCTGCAAGTTTTATTAGCAACAGTTGAGGACGGAAGAATGGGGAGAATAATGGAGAGGGAAAAGATCTCAAGGAAAGCTGATTTGAAATGCAACAGATATAGAAATATACACATAATGCAAATATGTTTAGCCAGGGCCACTATCCTTTCAAGCCTACTTGATGAGTCAGACTCCCCCCTTTTATAATGAATTACTTTTCAGGGGGACTTTGTAGAGTTATTATTATTGTGTATTGACTTACACTCACAGATTATATATTCAGTGTAACGTTTGTCTGCTTAATGTTTTCCATTTCCATTTTCCGTTTTCCAGTATT
>JAFBJT010106212.1:56452-84083 GCA_016785325.1 Chascanopsetta lugubris
CAACTGCGGTCCACAAACCATGTCTACTTGGCCTGCAGTAAATTCAAAAAAATATAATGGAATGTGGCCCACATGAAATTGCGCTTGACTTGACTGGACTTCTTAGTTTTAACACTACACCCTTGTTAAATGATTAAAACCGCTAATGGAACATTGTGATGTGGGCTAATCATTCATAGAAGCATATCTAATTATGAAGCATACTTTAGAACCACATTATTTTATTTTGTTAACTTTAATCGTGGCCTGTGTAGGGCCTTTTTTTCCCCTGTCAGGAAAACCACTATTGTTGGCATTGGATTCCAATCTGCAAATCCAGGCTGAAAATGAAATTTAACGACACAAAGTGCACGATTTCCACTCAATTCATACTCAAAGACTGGGGGGGGCGCTGAGGCGCAGTAAACCCACTGGCATGTTCATGAGAACACTTGAGACAACTTGTGCTTTGTGACAGGGACTTTATCGCAATGGAAGTGGCCATTGGACAATTGTAAATAGTGGCCATAAAGGGAACCACGAGCTCGACAACAATACTCAGGCTGTGTCATTTAAGCACTTGTTGATTGGTAATAAGGGATCTGAGGAGTGCCAGGAAACATTCCCATAACTGTTATGGAGCCGTTATGGCAGCAGCCCGGACTGCTGACACAAAGCCGGTAGGATCGATGGATTCATGCCGTTGAACCATCAGTACAGGATTTGTCTCCAGTGAGCTGCGCTTTTTGTTTGTTACACCATTCATGAACAAGCAAAGGTACTCGTGTTCCTAATAAAGTGATTGATGATTGAACATCAAACCTGATTGACTGATCCAGACATCTATGAGATATTTGTCAAATGCCACAACCTCTTGAACCGTATTGCATTGTACCTGTTCCAGCTCCTGTATCTTGAAGTCTTTGATTTGAAGGATCTCCAACACTTTCCGGTCCTTAATCTCAGCTTTTTGCTTCTCACTAGAAGAAAGGGGAAAGAAAAACAAATGACCATAGTCAACAGAAATCCAGGGACTTTTGCCTATGGATTTAGAGCAGCTGGGGAATGCAAAGTACATCCTCACAGATCAATGGGTATTTGGGACGAAACTTTATATTTCTAGAGCAAATAACACCAAATGTTACATATATATTCTTCGTGAGTGTATTTGGTTTGTACACCATAATAAAAACATGTTCAGACATAAACATGAAGGTTGCTTTTCAAACATGAAGTAAACAGCAGGAAATATTCAAACTTAGAGAAAGTTCACCACAGGAAAATCTCTGATAATTCAAATGAGGGACAGTGTTTGGGTCAAGCGCGCAGGAGGTAGAATGCATGATTCTGCTGAGTAGATCATGTGTCTTTATTTACAACACGTAAACACACTGGTGTTCTGGCACACGGATACCACAAAAGCTTTACCACAAAGTTAGTGAGGGGTACGACTTCGCCTGGGTGTCACTTCATTCCGCACACTGTACCTTTAACTCAACAAAATGAACGTTGAAATGATCGAAAATGTTTCACTTATCATTGCCAACTGTTCAACTGTTTTTGCAGCGCCCAACTCTGAACTTTTGTCTCAGGCCCACTAACACCGCCTTTATCCTAATGAACTTTTAAGGAGACGAAAAAACAAGACCGGATCAGTTAGGGACCTGTTTGTTTCAACTGCTTCGGGCCACAAGGGGAACTCCCATTCTCTTTGCTCATCACCTGCTTCTGCCTCTACGCCTCCCGTCTCTGAGGCCCCTTTTCCTCTCGTCTCTTTTGCTTCTTCTGATCAGCCCGCTCCCCTGGCACCACACTGAAATAAGTATCCGGCGGCCCCCGGAGAGGGCTGGAACGCAGGCTGGCCCAGCAACATCTCCTTGTATATTGGGCTGCGTTCACCATGTCCTGAGCAACCAACCAATCGCTCTACAAGATCTGCACGGGAAGCCGAGGGGAGGGCGAACGGCAATTCCCGGTGGGCGCGAGCGCTTGACTGGAGTCGACACAATTACCATGTCAATATTCTCCTGCGCATCAGGTGATACAATACACGCGCACTCTCTGGATGCATGTTCCCCCACTGGTCTCGGTAGACTAACACACACTTTGATGGGTTTCCTAACGGGACAGAAAGGAACTGAGGAGGGAGTGGAGAGGGAATGAGAGGCACCGGTGCTGAGGAACTCTTCTTGCACTGTGTTTTACCCCTAGTGCGGGTCTGGAAACAACTGACAGACCTCAAAAAGGGGAGTTATGTGCAGCCATGATAGAGCACATATCATTCTAATGTATCCCCAAAGAACCAAAAAGTAACAGCTGAAGAATCCAGCCAGGCTTTAAAGTAATCTTAACGGCATTTGGCGCTTGGGAGTAAACATGCTGCAGAGATACCTGTATCAAAAACAACTTGATATCTCTAATATGGAAAAGTGTTTTTAATTTATCAGGCTGTGCATCGTACCCTCCCGCCGTCTGTTCTGGAGGTTCCCATGCAACTGCTTTCCATATAGCTTAGCCACCCGGCAGAAAAAAGGTCATCCACAATCTCACAATTTATCCGATAAAGACAAGTATTTGGCGGGAGTGTCTTAACTGTCCAAGATGGAAGCGGCAGCAGGAGGAGTGTTTTCATTAAAAGGGTTTCCATGGTTGAACCGCTAGACCGGGGATAAGGAGGCTTAAATCAGCATCTGCACAAGATTCCGTCGTAACCCCTGCAGAATGGCCGAGGTGCCTTTAACACCCCTTCAATGACTTTCACACATATTTCTCCTCACTTGCGAGATAAAGGAATTTTCAGCTGTTGAGCTTCTCCGGTAGCACTTTGAAAAAAAAAAAAAAGAGAGAGAGAGAGAGAGAGAAAAAAAAAAAGAATCTACTCACCGTTCAACCACCAGACTGACAGCCTGGGTCAAGTCTGGATTTGCCACTTGCAGGCGTTTCCATAGGGACCACACAAACTCCTTGTCTGCCTGTGAAAATAAAGGATTCAGCGAGTCAACAGCTGTTAATCTTAATTGAGATGAGCAGCTTTCGATAAATGTGCCTTAAAGGTGCAGTGTGTACGATTTGGTGACATCTAGCGGTAAAGCTGGATTTTGTGTCCATCACCTCATCCTCACCCTTCGGAGCATGGAGGAGAACCGATGGCAGCCTTCTATAGTCATTAAAACTCTGGGCTACTGTTAAAACATGGCGGCCCCCGTAGAAAGGACCCCCTCCGAGTGTAAATATACAATTAATGGGTTCGTTTAAGGGTAATGGAAAAAAATGACAAATTTCAATGATTATAAATTCATGGAAATGTCATTTTGTAATTATTTGGTAATATTTTTTAGAAATGACAAAAATGACCAAAAGCTGAACCTTTAAAGTGCGGCAGAGACGACGAGCGAAGTCACAGCACTAAAAAACCGAAAAAAATGAATAGGATGCTCAGTGGCATTAGCATACGACAGAGGGGTGAGCCAATCAATAATTTAAATATCTTGTACAAAATAGTTTTTGATGTGGACTGCCCGCTCTAATCATGAGCCCCACTTAGCAGGAATCTCCATGGCTGCGATGTGACCTTCGACTCAAGGGGAGCGAGCATTGACACTTGTCATTATGCACTATTTATGACCGGGGAGAGCTGGGATCCAAATCAAAACACAGCGGTGCAGCTTGCATTTTCTTTATTAATCAATTGCTCTCCGGATATGTTTTCCACTACAGCTCCAAAGTAACTAGCCCCCAAAGAAACTCAAAGCTGATGACAGAGAGAGTCATCTTCAAGTGGAGAAGCCCAGCCAGCCCCTGACACATTTCCAATTCAAATTGTCTCGCTGGCTTTTTTTCAAACATTTTTAAGCTACATTACATTTAATGAGGGACATCTAAAAACTACATTTTCTGACATTAAAAGACAGAATTATACCAAATCGACTTAATATAAAATTATCTGATAAATTATGTTCACATCATCATAAGATAAAAGTCATCCCTCCCACTGGAATCTACTGGTCTCCAATTAGTATATGAATCTTAGCCCCCTTTTCAAAAGTGTCTAATCAATTATTTAGTAAAAATGGCAGAAACAGACCTTGATAAGACCATGAGTGGAACATATAAAGTGGAGGGACTGTAGCTCGCCGTCTCTGGGTGCATCTGTCTGTAAGTGTGGGTGTGTGTGTGTGTGTGTGTGTGTGTGTGTGTGTGTGTGTCAGAGGCGGATGGACGGCGCAATAGAGATCTCATCGCATCAAGCCAGCAATGCAGCTAACGATGAAATTAAGCAGCGTGGCTGACTTAAGATAGGTGGTCTCCCCTCTGCCTGGCCTTTGGCTGCCATTAGCCAATCCACACACAAGCGCTCAGTCAGGACCCTCATCAAGAGCTCTCCTCTGCCGTGTGTGTTCTTAAAGATGCCTTGAATGTGTGTTTGATGATGGCTGAATTATTCATTCGGAATCCAGACATAGAAACACCATGGGCTAAACATACCAAAAAGATACCGCTGGAACTCCGTCGCATATTAATAAAATTAGCATGGGTCTAGTAGGAACATTTGCGGGCCGACAGATGAGACTCTTTGTAGTTAATGGCAGTCCTGAAGTACATCTTGCCAGGGACTTTAGACATCAATGGTATTCTAATGCTACAATTTAAATGGTACACTGCACAACTAAAGGTCCCAATTAGACAGACAGAATCGCTGATGTTCTGCTGGAGATGAGACCACAGAGGACGGACTCCGTGTCAGTTTAACATAAAGTAACTGCACAAAGAACTGTCTCCGTGCCGGAACACAAAGCAAACACGTGAGACTGAAACGTTGCGATACAAATGAGAAGGGAAAGTTGCTTCCATGTGCATTACAAAAGGTCAACTTCAAGGTGCAGAGAGTGAGATTTAGGTGACATTATTTTCATGTTTATTGATCGAGATTTGTCGATGAAATAGTAAAGTTGTCTGAAGATGTGAACTGTTTTCATAACATTGAAATATCCCCTTACTTCAGGGTTATTATTTGCCATACGAAGCATATTCATCGATAGAGATTACTTGCTTCGGTGCTTTGTTTGTTCTGAGAGATGAATTGTTAATTATACAATTAATACAAATGATATGGTCAATATCAAGACTTTGCAATGTCGTCCTTCCAGAGATGTCATTTAAAATTCTTTCATACCAAAATGGATGAGATACGGCACAGACGAAAACATAATACAAGTTCTAATGAATTGATAAAAGTCGAAGAACAAGTTGAAATTCGAACTACGTTTTATGATGTCTATATTTCAGCCATCATTTCCATAACCAGTGCGAATGAAGAAGACGCGCCTGAAGTTTGTGTTGAATTAAAAAGGTACATACATTGATTTGCACCACAAGTGGCTTCTACTTGTGGCTCCTACAAATGATGGAGGTCTGAGACTTCTATTTCTGATTAATGCATTTTCGAAAGTTAACTTTAAAAAGTGATTTGAACTTTGACAGGTAGGTGGCGCGGCAGCAACAGGCAGAAGTGAGGTTCAAGCCAAGCAGCATCGCAGCACATGTTCCTGCGCCCATGTGTTAAAGGTGGTATCTTCGGTCGAATAAAAACTCAGAGGTAACACATCATCATCTGCTGCTGCATGTCACAGCTGTCTCCATACCTGCCTGTGAGGTACTGTGGATATGCAAAATGAGGAGTGCTGGGCTCAGCTCACTGATGTTATTAGGCACCACCTGGTGGTGAGTATGCAAGGACATGCACTCTCCCTCCATCACTGACATCCAGAGGGGAGATGAGAGCTACTCATGTCTGAGCATGAGCAGTTGCTGCATCTATATTTTGATTTAGCTGGACAAAATATAACATGGATATTGAATGTCTACTTATTGAATTGTGTTTGAAAGAAAAGGGGAATTTATTGTCCTTACTAAAGGTATTTACATTAAAAACACACGCAAACAATACGCTTACTTCAATAAAATAATACCTAATATTCACCTGAAAGATCACAAGAAATTGTCCTGATATCAGACCCGCTTTTCTATCTCACCTGTCACTTACGCCATATCAAGACGTTAAAAGCTGATACAGAGGAGCTTCATGTTATTAACTGCAACCTCCCAAGAAGTCCTTTATTTTGCATTTGATAATGACAAAAGCTGACTTAGCAAGGGCGCATCTTAGGGGAGTCATAAAATATTCAAAGCAAATGGTTTGGAATTTTAAAAAAAAGTGTCCAGTCAATGTAAGACGGAGATTACATCGTAAAACGAGGAGAGACCTCTTTGTGCTTTCCAGGTATTATTCATGGACAAATACTGTGTTTGACTCACTAGTTCACGAGGTTCATGAAAAGCCTCTGTGAGAAACAGTTCGTGGGCAACTCGGGAGTCAAGTGGCAAATAGTACTGACCTTCACATTTTTGTAAAAGTGCACCGTCAGAGGCAGAGATCAGGCCTCGGTCGGAAAAATCATGATGCCGCACTTGAACGGTTTGAACTTAAAATCTCACCTAGAGCTCTACACAGCAGACAACATTTAAAGCATGAACATTTAAAAAAAAAGCTGTATACAATAAAGTAATATGCATGTTACTATGACAACATCAGAAACACACAGTCAACAGGTCCACTAACCCTTACATCCTCACAAAATCATTGAACACTTTATCTTTATATCTACTCATTTCTTTATTGCTGTTGGTATTATTATTGCGTTTCGGTTTCAACAAGGTAACCCCCCTTATCTTAAATCATGGAAATCTCTTAAGAGACTCTAGTGATATCACAAACAAAACTAATACAATATATTTGTACATAATGAGGCCATTAAACAATGTATGGAACTGGCATGTGTTTGTAGTAAAATGCCCCATTAGTTAGTTCAAATGGCTAATCCTGGACCAACCCCTTCTTTGTAAACTGTGTTTATAAAGGTAATATATAAATTGACAATGATTACTATCTCCTACATCATTCAAAACAGTCAATTACAACCCTAATGACTGCTGACACTGATTGATCATCAGGACTGACTGCAGGAGGGCTGTGTTAGCTTTTAGCTAAAGGTGTTCCTAATAAACTGGTTAATGTGAGGGCACTCAAACTTACCTGACACTGCATCAACTCATCTGACAGAGTCTTCACCTCCTCCTCCAGAGTCTGGTTACGAGCGAGCTCGTCTTTGGACGACATGGTGACACTGAGGAGAAGAACGACACGACAACTGACATGAGTGAATCCTTTGGAAGCACTGTCAAGGTGGAAACTGCCTCAAACTCACACGTTTTACATGTTTACCGTGGCGTTAGCGACTGTAGCGCACACACGGGCTGATACAACTACATTGAAGTATCTGTCTCTTTCGTAGAGGTGTCTCTTACCCGTTTTAATGACTCGTAACCCGGCTGTAACAGCAGCTTTCCAGGCTGCGCCCCGGGAGCTAACTATGCTAACGTTAGCCTCCACACAAACACTCCGCTTCTCCACAACAGACGTCCACGGGTTTCCGCGTCACGTGCAGAAGAAAGAGAAAATCACGACTAGTGTCATTTGTTTAGCCGTCAACAATCCCCGGGTTACACCAAACTGTTGTTTCTCCCTTTAAGATGAAAGCAAACTTTCCCTGTGGAGCTGACTGTTGTCAATAACGACAGAGACGCTTTCCTGTTTTCAAACGAGCCCGCTGTTTCCCGTTTTGCGTCATTTCACGACAGTGGCTGTCCTAGTACGGCAGTACAAACCCTTGCGCTTGTTCTCAGGGTTTCAGCAGGTGGTTGCCCTGGCTCATGGGCAGACCAGTGGGTAAATGCATTAGTTCTAAACTGAATTACTTATGCATTTATTGGAGTTTTAGCCTCTCTGGGTGACAGTTTGATACAACTGTGTGTGGAGAATTATAATTGGAATAGGTTTGTAATTTACTGCATATGACACTTGATAATAATAATAATAATAATAATAATAATAATAATAATAATAATAATAATAATAATAATAATAATAATAATAATAATCATAATTCCCTGAATATTTGTGTACAAATAAATATACAAAACATCCTTTTTACCAATGTATGTGTGTATAATTGCATTCAGCTGTAATTGTAACAAATGCACTGAACACATAAATTGATTTGTTTATAAAAAGAAGATGGAAAAAAAGTTGGAAAAGGAAAATGTTTAAAGCTACTGTGTTGTCATGAAATTGAGCTATTGGTAGAAATACAAAATAATATGGTGTCACTTGAAATGATCCGAAATAAAATAAAATTTTATTGGATTTAATTAAATCCACAATTTACGTCATATTCAGGTACACATATGCGTCCGATCTGTGCTCACGCAGTGAGTTGCCCCGGTTGTGACTGCTTGAGTCATCTCATGCCTCCCACTGGGACCTGATCAGAAGCACATTTTTGCTGACTACAAGCTAAGATCAAGACTAACTTGAGCAACGCTTCCTAAATCCAGACTACCAGGGGTCAAATCCATGGCCTTTGAATTAAATATAACTATATATATGAAAGAATTCCAAATTATTCAATGTGTTGGAGATGGACGGCTCCTCTGAGGTTTTCTTTGAATTCTTAAATGAATCAAAGGTACATGATAAAAACTCAGTTTTATGTGGATCAGACAGAGAGTCACACAAGATCATCCACACAACAAACAATAAAGTGACTGTGGATTATTTTTGTTCCACTCTCCAAATGGAAAAAAATAGAAGATTGATTGTTTTTCATCTAATTTGTTAAAGTATCTCAGTGGAAAATTAACCATTTGATGATAACAGCTTTCAAATCACTTAATACATTTTACACTTTTGAGACTTTTAAAGGGGTCTTAGGTGTTTTGCAAATGATGGGTAATAAACACACTGGAACTGGAGGAAACACTAGATCGCAAGACAATAACATTGATAGTAAGACTGCAATGTACGAATTTAATTATACAGAGAGGAACAAAATATTTTCAAATGGCAAGTAAAGTAATGAACTGACCATCAAAGAATTTGAAGTAGCTCTTCAGAGAAACATCAGGGGTGTCAAAGTCATTCTAGTTCAGGGGCCACATCAGGCCAATATGATCTAAAGGGGGCGGGACCAGTAAAATCACAGCACAATGACCTAAAAACACCTACAACTCCAAAGTTTTCCCTCCATTTTACTACAAAAACAAAACAAGGACTTTCTGAAAATCTTTTTACAAATTTAGATGATGAACCACCCAAAATAGCTTCAGAAAACTTCATGCAATAATATGCCACACATTTAAAGACATTTTTTACAGACAACTCCAGCTTGACGGTGTAGTATACGCCCCCGGTGGACACATATGAAATTACAGTTAATTTTCATCAAAAAAATCACAGTTAATTTCCTTTACAGAATTTTTTCACTTTGCAAAGTTATCTCGCTGGACCCGGATTGAAACCTCTGTTGGACCGGTTTTGGCCCGCAGGCCGTATGTTTGACACTCCTGATTTTAATGGTTAGAGGAGCTGTTGCAAAACTGTCAAATTATACAGTAAATGTAAGCAAGCATGTAATAACAGTGGTACTTGTATGATGGTTATCAGAATACATTTTCTTTTCACAAATTCCTTTGTATTAACTCCTTGTTTCACACAATTATAATGATTCATGGAAAAAAAAATCTGAAAAAGACATAAGTCACTATTCATTCTGATGCTCCGCTCCACAATGGGAACTTTGAGAAGTGGACTGAACTGAAGGAGGCTGGAGAGGAAAGATGCATGTTTGACATCTGCGTTGCTGGTGCAGACAAAACAACTCCATATTGTGCAGCTAATGTATTTAAGAGCCCGGCCAGATTTTCCTCAGAGCGCAGGGCACGGGGAGGAAAATGAAGAAATATGAGGACTGGCACTTTGTCTCCGTCGGACAAATGTTGGTTCATCTGCTCACTTACATGCTCTCTCTCTCCCTCTCTTTCTCTCTCTCTCTCTCACACACACACAAAGAGAAAAGATGCCATCGACTGAGCGCGATTCCTTGACCCACAGACACCGTCGCTCATCAAGATCCTCATTTATACGAAAATACTTTTAGAATTGTGACGCGCGGAGCATCTGCCTGACCCCCGTTTCTCATTCAGACTCACCGAATGACACAGAATGAGCCTTTATGTCTCTCACGCACACACACATGCATCCACGACAGAGTCGGTCTCCTGCAGCTGCACCTTGTTCTTCAGGCCAACAGGCAAAAAAAAATAAAACACACACACACACAGTCAATAGAGAGTCAAATGAGCAGCGTCCTCTGTGAAGACAGCGAGGATCATCCCCTAACTTTCCCCTCTTTCATCATCAAATGTGTGTAATTTGGCCCCAGACGCTTCCACTCGCCTGCACACTCCGCACAGGCGTGTTCCACCATGTCCTCGCCCCGTCTGTTGTCTGCTCCCCTCAGCTCGAATCTCCCACCTCTTTTAAGTGTTTGTTGTCTGTGCCACTAATGATAGATGAATCCAGGTCTGAGAGCGTTTTAAAGCGAGAAAAATCTCAGGCCACAAGCTCTTTCATGCCTCCGGTGACAAGTTTCCGGCGTTTTACCATTAGGAAAAGTACGTCTTCACACTTACCTCATCGGCTGCTGCTGCTGCTGCTGCTGTTGCTGCTGCTGCTGCTGCTGCTGGGATTCTTTTTCCTCCTGTCGTTTAAAAAAAATAAAATAAACTTTCAGTGAACACGTAGAACAGTGTAAACACCATGACACTGATGACTTCATTCATTCTTGGAAATTAATAACCACAAGATGCTGCTGCCATAGTAACTACTGACTCCATGGTTTGTTCCAACGATGGCACCGGAGGCCTGTGCGCATGCAAGTAGGATCACTCCATTTGTATTGGCCCCTTTAACAAGTACATCTCTGAAGGCAGCGGTTCTCAACTGGGTTTGGGACCCACCATCACCCCCCAATGATGGGGGCACGACCCAAATCAAGGAAAATCTTCAACTCCTCAAGTGTACTGAATGAAACGATGGTGCAGGTTGAGTGTCCATTGCTGTTTTCGAGCGTATATAGACAGCACTTAGATGCATGAAAAATCCCCTTCAAAATAAAAGCACAGAATTATTTTTTAACCATTTTTCTCCGGGCAAAGGCTCGCGACCCACTGAAAATGGGTCCACGACCCACTATTTGAGGATCACTGTTTAACAGCATTGGGTGAGGTGGTTACTCATGCACCCTTCCTGTACCTCACTTCCTTTTGGGCAGGGGTGTCCAAACTGCGGCCCCGGGGGCCAACTGTGGTCCATAGTCCAATTTTCTAGTGGCCCGCAGCAAATTCTTTAAAATATAAGGGAATGTGGCCCACACATGAAACTTGACTGCATTGTAATTCTATGTTTTAACACTGGGAGGAGCCTCAGCTTAATTCAAGACAGTCCGCTTTGCGAAATCATCCCTCTGTCCGGACTGGATCCTCAGGTGGGCCGGTTCTGGCCCGCGGGCCTTATGTTTGACACCCCTGCTTCAACAGTATCACAAAGAAAACCATCACCAGAGGTCAAACAAGCAGCCCGTTCCAAACAGGCTGGTTGGACCGACGAAGGCCTTCGTGAATAACTCATTGAATCAAGCATTATAATCGAACTGACGCCTGAGTAAAGATTTGAATTCATTAAAACACTCAATCATTAGTCCGTCTCGTGGCAATCATGGGGATTGTGGTTTTGATGGTGAAAAGAGACTCACCCTGCCAGATTCATGTTTATTTCTACATCTAATTGGTATCCGTGAAATTGAAATCTGTAAATGCGAATCATTGCTCAAAGGATATTTTAATCTTCGGTCTCTGTTATGATCCATGTAGTGTTTTGAGACAGACGAGTCGAGTCATTAAACTCACTCCTTTGATACAAACTACTTTTCCTGTCCTAATGAAGATCATTTGTAAGAACAGGCTCACGTGTGGGATGGCACACATGAGCAGTTTAAGCCAATCTAAGTGTTTTGTTGTGCAGGTTCCCGAGTCGAGTATAATTCTCTGCTCGATGCCACAGAATTAAAGGTGCAGTGTGTACGATTTGGTGACCTCTAGAGGTGAAGTTGCATGTTATATCCATCACCTCACCTTCACCCTTTTGGGCATGGAGGAGAACTTGTGTTGTCATTAAAACTCAAAACATGGCGGCCCCCCCGTAGACAAAATATACATTAATGGGCTCATTTTAGGCTAATGGGGGTCCCGTGGGGGTCCTCTCTACAGGGGCCGCCATGATTTTACAGTAGTAAAAGTACGGGTGAGGATGAGGGAATGGATTCGACGTGCAACTCCACCACTAGATGTCACCAAATCTTACAAACTGCACCTTTAAGAGTGACTCAGGTGTAGAGCATCATGGAGCCTGTAAACACAACGGTAGCTAATGTAAACCACTCTTGTGGGATGTTGTCTTGGGTGAGCCTCTCATGTCTAATTGCCCCGACTGTTGAAACATGAAGTGCCACCCCTCGAAAACAAGAAAGCTCTTGCCTTGACGATCCCTGAGATGCACGTCGGCTCCACTCCCGCTCCCACTCCCACACCGGGAAGTTCAAGTGACACGAGACTGGGATCATGCAAATGCACCTGCATGAAAAATTCAGGAAGCAAATGACAAGCGCTGCTGCGGCGGAGGTGGCGGCGGCGGTGGTGGCGCTGACAGAGGCAGGAAGGAGGGGAGGCAAAACGTGACACTCCGTGGAGAATTGGGAAAGCACGTTCTCCGCCCGCCGCCTCAGGTAAGATACCGTCTGCATTAATGTGGCCCCGGCTTTGATGCCGAGGGGAGGAAAGAACCCGAGAATGGCGGGAGACGACGCTAGACACTAAAGCGTCACAAGTCCCCGGCTTTAAAGGAACATCGATTGTACAAATGCCAGCTGGGACGTCGAACCTTCGCGCTGTTTAGTCGACTCCCCCTCCGTGGAAATGAGACGGGCCCCGACACGTGTGAGTCACAGCGAGTCTTTGAACGCAGCCACTTTGTAGTTAGTGGGCTGATGACTCCATTTGTTCAGTGTCTAATGTTTTTCTTGTTGAATAAGATTAGATAATAACAAGCTGTTATCACACCGGGGGCCTTTTGAAATTGAAATTGGCCATCACACACGGCACTTTGAAATCAGCCACCAAACTCCACGTTCAATTGCTGACATTTTAAGGCTTGTTTGTACACACGTCTATGAAAGCGATGCCCCCGAGGGGTTGTGCTCCGTCTCGGTGGAGTCTGTGGGAGAGAGATCAGACACTCTTGACCTCGAGCATGAGCTCGTCCTCACGCTGAATCCTGTGAGACCTTGGACCGCCTCACAAAAACCCCAGGACAGAGGAACCATTGATTACCACTCCTCCTCCCTCCCTCCCTCCAGCCTTCAGACACTATCTGAGCACCACAAGTCAGACTGAAAACCTCCAAGCACCAACAAAACGCACTGTTTGCACTCATGTGCACCCCCACACATGGCCTACAACCCCAGCACCAATGGGATGACACCATAGACTGTATATAAAGATGGATGTAGCGTCCGCTGTTGGTTTCAGCGCAGTGGTTTTGGGGTAAATTGTGGGCCAGTGGCTTGGAGCCGTCTTTCAGTTCGTTCCAATAAATGGAATAATAAATGTGACTGATTGAGGCCAAGATCGAAGTTGTACCAGACTTTAAACACGTTTCATTCACCTCCGAGGATGATCATTTTAACATGGGAGTCAATGGAGATTTGCTCCTGATAGGAGTCAGCCTCTAGTGGCCAACCCGTGAACTGTACGTTTTTTCACTCCCTATTGTCTGAGGTTACCCCTCGGATGACACAGACCTCTGTTCCGACTTCCATCTGATGACCTTCTGGTCCCGTCCTCAACAGACGAGGGCCCACATAAAGGAGGAATTGATCCACTCAGGACCACCTCCGGGAGGCAGCAGACTGTGTGTGTTTGTGTGTATCCATGGTGCCATGAACCTCATGGTCACACTCACAGCTCGTGTGGCACCCCAGCCCCCCTGGTTATCCCCCCTGCAGGATGTGTGGGAACAAGCAGTCGGACGATTTCCCTCGGGCTCGCGCCTGAGAGCTTGTCCTTTACTCGGCGAAAAGGGTAAAATAAGGTGGTGATGGGCAGTTTAAGTTCATATTTCCCTCGAGTATGAGAGAGTCAACCGAGGACATGGGACATCGATCATGCTGAGTAAATGTTATGCGGTCAGGAAACGGCTTTTTAGCCGAGAACAATTATTTGACTTATTACCAAGGCTTCCGTGTTGAGATGTCAGACAGTGAGCCGCTCCTGTTTCTGAATCCGTGCGGTTTTCCATCACGGCAATTTCACGCCTGCCTCGTTTGGTCCAGACATTCAACCATTTTAGTCTGGGCCAAACCAAAATAACAGGTGTGTCTAAGAGGTGTCTCCAACCACAGTCAGGACCAACTGACCAGATATGGTCAGACCAAAAAAGAAGAGGTCTCAGTCCTCGTCAAACCAACTATGGCTCAGATTATCTGCAGCGTGACAACACTTTCCTGGCTTGTTTGGACAATAGCAATAATTACAATAAGTTGGGACGGTATTCAATGATAGAGGTAGAAAAAGAAGCTGGTTGCAGAATGGCTCACACTCTTTGCCTTGGAAGATACAATATGAAAGACTTGATCTATTGCCATAATCATATTACCGTGGCAATACAATTAACTAAGTTGGCAAATGCAATATCCAACAACAATAGACCAAGCGGACGGATGAGGCCAATAGGGAAGTGGAATAACTTGCAGTTCACAGGGTGGCCACTTGAAGCTGGCTCCAAAAGTGAGTCAATCCCCATGGACTCCCATGTTATGACGACAGGACACACCGAGCTAAATGACATTTCTTGGATATTTTCCTTGAAATAAACCTGATCACAGATGACACTTGTAATAAAGACATGGACCTTGGTTTAGACTGTGGCCCAGACTTTCCGTTGTGAATAAGCCGCTTTTAACAAAGCAAAGAACAGTGGAAGAGTATACGATGTTGGTAAAAGCCGTTGTTTCTCATGCGAAAGAATAGAGAAAGTGCGATCTTTGGAACTGCCTCCCGATTGGTGCCGAGAATTTGCACTACATGAGCCAGTCCTTTGAAAAAAATAATCTTCTGGGTTTTCAGGAATGACCAAAGCGACCTTGCTTGACCTTTCCATGGTCGGGTTAGTGACTGGAACTCAATGAGGAGGAGCCACTTTGTAGATTTGATGGATCCTCCAGTGCCTGGCAGCAGCTGATGAACATCCCAGGAGGCAGAGCACTTCAGCAGCAGCAGGTTCAATAGCTCATTATCAGTGGTCCCGCTGGGTAATTAGTGAACAGTGGGATCCCATCACAGGGACAAATAAACACATACAGTTCCCCCCCTATCAAACTGCCCTCGGTGCTCACTTCTATATCACACAGTGCGACCATGTGACCTCTTTACTGCCTGCTGCTGCAGAGATGAACACACTAAAGGCGTCACGTTTATGAGCCAATTTAAAGGTTCAGTATGCAGGATTTTTCATCCCATCACTGTAAAGAAGAAAATCGACCTAAAACATGTGGGACTGCACTGCGAGCCTCACTCGTGTAGGAGTGTAGCGCTTGTAGAAAATGCAGATACTACAAGAGAATGATGAAATCCAGGCAGCGTCTCTGCAGATAAAGAGACCATTTATATAAACACTCCCCACCACAAAGATGAAGGAGTAGGATTACATTTGCATTGAGGGATCATTCATTGTCATTCTGAACATGCTGACACATGAAATTTGTGACTCAGCTCCAGCAGCGGAACGAGTCGAGTTATTTGCACTTTTTTTGGGGGGAAATTCGGCACAATGCACCTTTAACAGCAAAGTAGCAAGTGCTCTGCTTCTGTCCTTTAGTTTCTCATAGAGAATTTGAAGCTTGAGAACATGCACTCTATCACAACCACCGAGCAAAGTGTAGCACATCTCCTGCGAGCGAGAGACCTAGAAAGAGAGAGAGAGAGAGAGAGAGAGAGAGAGAGAGAGAGAGAGAACTGCTGTTGCTCCTGCTTCTTGACATAACTTTAAAAAAATCTCCACTAGTGCTGATGGTGTGAGCAGCCTTGTTTACATGGGTTTGGATTGAAGGTCTGCACTGGCTTATGTGACTTGTGTAGAAAGATCATTCGAGGGACCGTCTGCAAAGTGCAGCAACACAGTGTTAAAAAGAAATGTAATAACTCAGCTCTTGCTGTGTCCACACCAGAATAACTACGGAGCTAAAATGTTAAAACTTTTAATCAACTGTTCAAATATCAATAGAAAATTGGAGATATCAATCCCACTTTGCCCCCATGGCACCTCCAGGTGAACAAATGAAGCGCTATGCTAAACTAAACCTTCCTATAATTGACCCAGTTCAACTCTCGGGTCCATCTCCATTCATTCTAACCCATGTCCCATTCAACATGTGTTTCACGAAAAACATCTGGGACTGTCATGATTTGTTGCATCCTAATCCAAAGCAGCATCTCTCACTTAGCAGGTTGTCCCTCACATGTTCGCCCGGCTTCTACAGTCCGTTGACAGTCTCCTAAATTGTTTCCGCCAAATACGTTCGGAGGGAAACTTGAGCTCTCTTCGGATCTCTGATATCGGTCGACTTAACTCTCTGCTTCAACAACAGTAAGCTCACGGGGTGATGGACCCTCCGTGCGCATGCGGCTCCTCCGTCAACACAAACTGTTTAACCGACCGTGAGGCTGAATATATTTAAATAAACGTCCACACGCCCACAATCGTGAACACGCTGTGTTAGTCATTACATTACATGCATCTATTATTATTATCATTTCATATTTACATGGATGTCTGCTCTATGGTCGGCTTTGATGCGCAGTACATGTTATATCACTCGTCCATATGGTTGATCAACGCCGCTGAATAAGAGAAAAACTCCTTGAGTCAAATTAAAGCAGCATCAAAGCTTCGGAATTAGACACATGGAAAAAAAAATCCTTTAAAGGCTTTTTGTTGTGTTGCTCACATAAGTATGTAATATCTCATTTAATTAGCAATCTAAGCCCTCTGACAAACAGGCATATGGTCCACGCTCTCCCACGGCCTTGGCCAGCCAATGAATATGCATATCCTGGGACCTCGGCAGCTTGTTACCCTGGAATGAATTCTACACAAGCCTAATCCCTGATCTATTATTTACCCCTTGACCAAACATGCAAGTGGGGCTTCCAGACGCTTGACTTGATAGAAATGACTGCTCTGGGATTCGGGCTGCCTCTCTCAGCCCAGCGGAGGAGCTCAGGCTGAGGCAGGCAGTCACTCTGAGGAGCTGCTGTATGTCTCTCTTTCTGCTCCAGTCAATCCTCAAACACACACATGCACGAATACACACACGCGCGCGCGCTCGGGCGCGCGCACCCACACATGCACACCATGCAACCCCTTCAACTTCCCACTCTGGAGATGTCTCGGTCAAATACTGAGCAAATCCTCATAAAAACAAGTGCACAATGAAAGTTTAATGAGCGCGCCCACATCTGAGGGACACAACTTTGGAAATCAGTGTCACATCCCTGCAGTGAGTCAGTGCACACAGCGCACTGTATTTTCGAGCGTGCGCGCATAACGTGCGTGCGCGTGCGCGTGAGGGCGGAGAGGGAGAGCGGAACGAGTGAAAGTTTGACGCGGTGTAAAATAAAGTTCACTTGGAATTTAAAAGGTGGAAAAAGAGTTTATTTTTAATGATTTTTTTTTTTTGGGAAAAATATTTTCTTATATAAAAAAGGTTGTATAACTTCTATACGTTGTTGTACGTAAATAAATACAGTTTATTTATTTATTTATTTATTTCTTCAATGTGTCGCGCGTGGATGTGACTCCTGTTCTTCTCGTGCACCCACAGTCACTCGTGTAACAGCCACACACATCACACTCTCGCGCCGTGTAAAAAACAAAACAAAACCAAAAAAACACCCGGTCTGAAATCAACATTAACACGGTAGCCACCATCTTCTTCTTCTTTTTCTTCTTCTTCGTCTCCTTCTTCTCCTTCTTCTCCTTCTTCTTCTTCTTCTTCTTCTTCTTCGCCTGCTCTCAGCCCAGGGACCGTCTGCCCGCCGGTGTGCGCGGGCTCACGCACTGCGCTGACTCGGCAGGAGGAAATCATCGGAGGGGGGAGCGCAGGAAGGCGGCTGTTTGCGCTCGTTTGCGCTCTTTTCTTATCCTCAAGGTGTAAGTAAGCTAGGACACGCGGTCCCAGCCCCAGCCCCAGCTCCTCCCGGCCCCCGCCAACCCAGCTATCACCCCCCGCTAGTCGGCTCTGCGAGGCTCCAGAGGACCGGGGGGGGACAGGACAGGAGAGCCGTTCTTCATCCGAGGGAGCGTCTTCAAAGACCGCGTCACTTCTCCGCAGCAGCAGCAGCAGCGGCAGCAGCAGCAGCAGCAGCAGCAGCAGCGCGGCGGCGGAGGATAAACTAGTTCCCCGGGATTTAGAAAAATAACAAGTTTTAGTTGTCGTAATTTTTTTTTGTTTTCCTTGCGTTCGGCGTTAAAAGTGTCAGAGTAAGTTTTGAGAGGAGGAGAAGAGCCACCGCGAGGCAGCCAGCTCCAGGACCGAGGCACGCGCGGCACCGACGAGGAGAAAGTTCCCCACTTGAGGGCGAGATCAGACTTTGACTGAGGAGGAAGTTAGAGAGGAGAACCAGGAGCCACCGGGTCTGTCACACACAACATGCAGCCATGGTAAATATCATGTTTTTATTTATATATTTATATTTTCTGACTAAAACTGTGCCACTCTGTGACTTTTAATTCTCTTATAACTTCTGTGTGTGTTTGCGTGTGTGTGTGTGTGTGTGAGAGAGAGAGAGAGAGAGTGTGTGTGTGTGTGTGTGTGTGTGTGACATCCAAAGTCATCAGAGCAGATAAAAAGTTCCCTAAGTCCCCACTAATAATTTATCTCGTCCTCATTTTCCCTTTAATTCCACTGACTCATCCACTGCATAGACTTTTCTTTAATAAGTCTGAACACCATGAAATAAAATGTTTTTTTTGTTTTATCAAAGTTTGTTTCTTTGTCTTATAAAATCCACACAACATGTTTAAAGTGATCATAACAAAAAATATAGAGAAAAAAAGTGAATAAAATAGCCTTTGAAAATATCCCTTATCTCTTCCATGGTACATCAAAAACATATCTTGACGTATCCAGATGTGCAGATTAAGTTTAAATAAATAAATAATAAAAAATGTTTTTTTAATCACATATTTATGTGTTGAGTCTCCTGGAAGCTACAGGTGTCATATGCAAATGAGTGAATGCAACAATCCAATGTATTTTAGATCACCGTCTATGGAGAGTTAACACATCACACATAAAAAGTTATGTGACTTAAAGTAATAACCACATTTATCACTTTATCACTGCACTTTATCACTACTTTTTTAAAACTATTTTCATGAATTAACTTAGAATTAAAGTGACACCTGATGTAACAACATTAGAATGAAGCTTATTGCTTATATCAATCATTCTCTGCACCATTCACTTAATTTGAGCTTTGCAGAGATTTGATTCGAGCACTTCAGGGCACTCATGATGCCATGAAGTATTTCATCACCTGTTGATGTGTCTCTGAGCAAACTCAGGCAGCTCCTGCAGCCAACGTGTGACAGTGAAACACAAGCACAAATATTCTTTGTGTCATCCCAAGGTAGAGTGAGGGTGAGAGAGAGAGAGAGAGAGAAAGAGGGGGAGGGAGAGAGAGAGAGGGAGAGAGAGACACTTAAAACAAGAGAAACACTGGAGGTGATTGAGATAAATGGCCCGACTTTTAAAAGTGCCCAAAAAGTACCTGGAGATGTGTGAGTGTGTGTGTGTGTGTGTGTGAGATGAATGTCTCAGTACTCGGTGTTTTGGCCTATGTGTATGTGTGTGTGTATCTGTGTGTGCGTGCGTGTACGCATGTGTGTGTGGTGGAGATGTTTCATGAGCAGGAGCTGGTGCTGCTATAGTGAAGAATTCCAATTTACATTCCAGGAGTGTCATTTCATTACTTTTATCTATTCACTGCTCTCTCTCTCTCTCTCTCTCTCTCTCTCTCTCTCTCTCTCTCTCTCTCTCTCTCTCCCTCTCCCTCTCTGTCAGGATGTGGATCTCCTTCACCACATAAGTCACACAAGTTAAAACACCCAATCTCCCTCTCCCTCTCTCTCTCTCTCTCTCTCTCTCTCTCTCTCTCTCTCTCATTTGAGAATCACACACTCGGACTCACTCACGCTTAAAATACAAAGTGGTGGTGTATAAAATAAATAAATAATAAGAAACAATAAAGGGGCAAAAAGTCCATCCACGAGGAGTATTGGGGAGGTGGGGGGGGGACTTGGAGGTATAAACGTGGCCCCTGGAGGCCCCCGGGGGTCGAGCCCACATGGCACCATACGTATACGTGAGGTTAAAGGAAAAAAAAAAGGAAAAAAAGCTGAGGTTGTCAGCGGCGGCCGCGGGCTGGGTCGTGATTCCTCCGGGCCTGCAGGAATCAGAGAGGGGAGCGAGCGTGTGCGAGTGTGTGCGTGTGGGGTGGGAGCCGCTGGTTAGTGGGTTCAATAATGTGCTGGACAGGTAGGCCTGTGACGCCCCCCCTCAGAGGGGCCGCTAATGAAGAGAAAGGCTGCTTAGTGGTGCTCCACTCTGACCCCTCCAACCCTCCCTGTCCCCCCTGCTGCTTCCCCCTGATTACTGCTCACATGGAGAACTCTCTCTGTCCCTCTCTCTCTCTCTCTCTCTCTCTCTCTCTCTCTCTCTCTCTCTCTCTCTCTCTCTCTCTCTCTCTCTCTCTCTCTCTCTCTCTCTCTCTCTCTCTCTCTCTCTCTTTGCCTCTCTCGCCCCCTCCTATGCTCTTCTTACTTTTACTCAAAAAGAGTGGGTGCTAAGTGTGTGAGGCCGATCCTTTATGTAAAAGCCCACACGCTTCTCCGTGTTCTCTGCTTCTTAGTTGCTCGTTTTTATTAACGTGGTGAAATAATCACTTCTCGACCTTCGTGTTCCTCCCAATTTTCGCTGCGATTTTAGCCATGATGAGGCCGCACTCCGAATTAAAGAGCGTTAACCCCGGCGGTCGGATAAGTGAGCTCGCAGCTGCAGGAGAAAACAAACAAACACGAGCCGTGAAGTGAAATATCCACTTAAGTTCACAGTTTCCAGATATGCAGGAAAAGCTGAGGGAGGCGTTTTTTTTTTTTTACAATCTCCGCCATCTTCACGTGATACACAGACATCTCTGTGACAACAACATCTGAGCAGCACTCCCCCAAAGCAACATTTAAAGGTGCAGTGTGTAAGATTCAAGTGGTGTTATTTACATTTCTATGTGCAGAAATGGAAGGACAATCTTTTAAAGGATGTATAATCACCTGAGTATACAGATTATTATATACATTTCTCTTCCGTTAACCTTATATGGTGTTTACATCAGGAGCAGATCCACCCTCGTTCTACAGTAGCTTTTCAGTTAGAATAACAGGCAATAATATGCTCACTTACATTCAGAGGGGAGGGTGGAGGACATTCAGCTGCTACATGCAACTTGCTCACTAGATGTCCTAAATCCTATGTAGGGCACCTTTATTAAAGGCGTAGTGTGTAAAACTTAGGTCAGCTTTTGTCACTTCTATCCGTAGATAAAAATCGTGTTCTGACATTTTTACAAATGTATCATCACCTGAATGTATGACCTGTTTATATTACCCTGAAATAATGCCATTAAAGTACATTTACATCAGGAGCGGGTTCTCTCTATGGGGGCCGCCATGTTTTTACAGTAGCCCCGAGTGGACATACTTCACTTCCTCTGACCTTTAATGACCACTTAGGACTGAAAAAGGGAAGGGTGAGGTGATGAATACAACATGCAGCTTCACTAGTACATCTTACACACTAGACCTTTAATGCATCAGTATGTCATTTTTACTGAGCCAAAGCCTCAACGTTTTCTTCTTAGTCATAATAAATAATGCACATATGAAACAAAACATTGTACCATCAAGATCTAGTTTGATTTGAAATTGGCGTAATACACCTTTTCTAATGATTAAGTGCAGCCGCACCTCTGTTTTGCAAAAATCTATAAATCAACATAAATGATACCGAGTGGACAAACTAAACACATGATAACTAAGACCTGTCATAGACCTATCTGAAAGCTTGGCTGAGTTGAGCGTTATTTAGCTGCAACATGCACCTTCAGCACTAGATGTCACTAACCCCCAGAAACTGCACCTTTAAATTCATTCCAGAGGTGGGTCACTGTACCGCTTTGATACGTCCCAGCTGATCTTTCTCATGTACTCGGCCTTAGAAACCTCTCAAGTGATTGATAGTGTGTCTTGGCAATGACAGAAATGGTAATATTTTGAAGAAAGTGTGGGGGGTGGGTGCGGGGGGACGTACACCTTGTGGCGACTGCAGATGAAAATTTTTGAACAAGACACTGTAACATGAGCTGCGGGACCCAGCGACTAAACAGAGACACTGTGAAACGGCCCGAGCCAATGGGAGTCGCGGAACACCTAATTTAATAAAGAGCGCGGCGTGAGACGCACTTGATTTAAAACAATATACATGAGAGAGGCATAATTAGAATTTCTTTTCCGCCCCAGCGTACGAGGGAAGAAACCGAATCTCCACACACTTAGACTGAGTACATTTTGAAATCCCCTCTGTGTTTGTGTAATTTAAAGGTGCAGGGTGTAAGATTTGGTGACATCTAGAGGTGAAGTTGCATGTTGAATCCTTCACCTCACCCTCATCCCTCTGAGCATGCAGGAGAACCTATGGTGGCCCTCAGTGGTCATTGAAACTCAAACGATGGTTGGTGTGTCCGCTCTGGGCTACTGTAAAAACATGATGGCCCCCGTTGAGAGGAACCACTGCTCATGTAAATATATAGTGATGGGTTCATTTGAGGGAAATGGGAACAAAAATACATTTAAAGGTGCAGTGTGTAAGATATCTGTCACTTTTGTCACTTCTAAAAAATATTACAAAACATTTACATACCGACATTTTCATCAATTTATGCATTATTTTTTCCCACATTACCTTTAAATGACCCAATAATCTGTATTTACATGAGGAGAGGGCCCTCTTTATGGGGGCCGCCATGTTTTTACAGTAGTAAAAGTGGACCCTTTAACATCTTGTGACTTTTAATGACAACCGAGGGCTACCATGGATTCTCCTGCATGTTCAGAAGGGTGATGGATACAATATTCAACTTCACCTCTGTCTCCAAATCGTACGCACTGCACCTTTAACTAATCTTGAAAACGTCCGTAAGTGACTGTTTGAAATCTCACCCACTGCACCATTTAAAAAAAGAAAGAAAAGAAAATAAGACAGGTAAACGGCTGTTATGATACGAGCATGGGAGATGTGTTGAGCCTTGTACGATCACACAGATTTATATCTGCTGGGCTTTTTAATCTGCTCCGTCTCTGGTGAGAGGATAGATCACACGTGGAAACGGCGAGTTAATCAGATTAAAAATCCGACTCGGCTCTTCACGCTGTGTTTGAACGGTAATCTGACGCCTGCACTTACACATGTCACAGTTTTTTTTTCACGTCCTATTATTCTTCATTGCACATGCTAATCCAAACAATATCGCATTGCTCCGGGAAGGAATCAGAAAAACGTTGGTCCCGAGGCACGAACACACCCAGTGTGTGCAGAGAGAAGCCACACACTCCCTCCTCTCTTCTCCTCTCTCTCTATTTGTTTAAAGTGAGAAATGATAGGACACATTTTTGCACGAGAGCCTTTTCTGTAACATTGGGCCCAGACGCCATTCTTACACTTTCAGCTGTGATCTGGGGGATGGCCTTAATTGGTTCTGCCCAGCGCTACAGTAATTACTGGAAACTGTGTAAAATAAACACTTCAGTGTCACCGGGTGGCGAAGGCTCGATCGGTAGGGAAATTACATTTCACTTGTAATCCATACGTTCTTCAGCGCGGCCAGAATATAATTCATGTCGACGGCACGGAGACGCTGCATGGACCTATGTAACAAACAGGAGTGTAGTTGTAACCAAATGGCTCAGCTGGGAGGTATAGGGTTATGTGGTATAATTTATATTTTATAGCTCCCTCCTGCACCGACTGCACTCCAGAACAAAGTTGTTCGATATTGTTCCACGAACGGTGAGTGAGAAAATCTGGGATTTCACTCGTGATGGGAACTCCAGACACCACTTTCTTCCCTATTTTCCTCCTGTATTTTTTATTTTCCTGTTGAGTCTCATTTCTGCCTTTCAGGTAAAAAGACACCAAACGGCTAGATGTTTTTTGGAACATGTGTGTGTGTGTGTGTGTGTGTGCGTGTGTGTGTGTGTGTGTGTGTGTGGGGTGGGGTGGCCCATGCCCCAGTGACTCAAAATGCACGGAAAGATCTCCTCGGGGCGTACAGAGTGATTTGATTAAAAGAGAATCATTTGCCCTAAAGACGCCTTTTCTCTTCCTTCCAAAAAAGCTGCTGGAAGAAACTTGATATGACAAGATAAGTGGTGGCTCATGAAAAATTCCCGAGGATGGAGACGCAGCATGTTGACTTAGGAATTATTGCCCTGAGTGTCTGCTTCTTTGGTATTAACTGTGCCGACGATGTTATTTTTACCTGGATCACCTTTGAAAAGCTGTTTATGTTCTGTACCGTCCAAAGGCCGGACCCCCAGCTTCATTCCAGCTCCCCTGTCTGGCTGCTCCTCTTCACTGGTGTAATCCTACACTGTTTAATAAAGGACCTACTTATTAAGAACTAGAGATGTTCATGGTGGCTTGTCCATGTACCGTAGTGTGGCAGTGACTCGGCCTGTCCTGGTTTTACCACTGAAAGAAGAAGAAGTGTCCCTCTATCATTTGATTCTAGTCACACAAGTGAAGTAACAAGATAATGAAGCTTCTGTATAAGAAGTAAATTACACTTCCAGGATTGACAACTCATTGTCCATTCATCCATTCATCCATCCATTCAATCGCCAATCCATCCATCTAGCATCCATTTGTTAAGCAACCCAACCATCCATCATTCATTCATTTGCAAATCAACACATCCATTCATCCATCCATCCACTTGGTAATCAATGCATCCATACAACCATTTACACACCAATCACCCATTCAGCCATTCACTAACCAGTCCATCCATCCATTTAATTACTCGCCCATGCATCCATCCATCCATTCTTTCGTCCACTTGCCCATCCATCCGACCATCCATCCATCCATCCATCAATCCAAATATCCACCCACTTGCCAATCAATCTTATCCATCCATCCATCCATACCATTTGGCAATCAATGCATCTGTCCATCCATCCATCCAACCATGAACTCACCAATCAATCCATTCACTTACCAATCCATCCATCCATTCAGCCGTCCATCTTTCCATCCATCCATCCATCACGTCAGATTGATATGATATAAATCTGTATAGGTGTTTGTTACTGCTTCATGTCATTTCTGGGTAACATTGTACACAGACTGAATCCTTGAACCTTTAACCCTCCATTGATTCTTTTGGGCTGTAGAATACTTGTATAGCAAGTCTTTGGAACCAAGACACTTTTACAGCTCTCATGATTTTCAGTCTGTGAGAAGATTCTGGTTAAACCCAACAGTGTGAGAGGCCTCTCCTTGGCTGTAAGATGCCATTTTCAACCTGTTGACTCGGCAGTCCCAAGGTTCTTGAGGCAATTTAGCCAACATGTGGAGCCTCAGCCTCAGGACTCTCTCAGCGGACACTCAAAGACACATGTGCAGCAGCAGCAGCAGACTTTCCACCTTTCAGACTTTTCAGTTCCACTTACAACTCTCCTCTGTGCATGTGGACTGTGCCAGTGGCTGCCTGTTGCTTTGCTGTTCTTTCTCTTTGTGTTTAAGACTGTTTAAGTCTGGACATCACCTCTTGGGTCCGGCACATAAACCCTCACATATGCTTTCAACACTACAAGCTCCCATTTTGCCTTCCATGCTCCTCGGCAGGGAGACCACTCCAATAGGAAAAACACTGTTGGTGACAAGTCAAGCATTTGGACTTTGCCTCAGGTTGTTTTCCTTTTCCCTCCTGTGGTAGTCGGCACTTAAAGTCATAACTTTGTGTCCTGTTAGTGTCACATCATCCAATAAAAGCACTGGAACCTTTCACTCACATTGCCCATTACACTTTCTTCTAATGGGTTTGGAAGGTTTTGACAAACAGGCAGATTCCAGAAATCAGATTGGTGTGACTGTGGGTAGCAGGATTTCAGGCAAATTCTAAAAGTCTTATCAATGCTAACTTTAATAAAGGTGCAATGTGTGAGATTTGGTGACCTCTAGAGGTGAAGTTGTTGCACCCTTCTGAACATGCAGGAGAACTTATGGTAGACTATAGTTCTCATTCAAACTTAAAAGATGTCTAATACGTCCACTTTTACTGCTGTAAAAACATGGCGGCCTCCATAGATAGCACCCTCTCCTCATGTAAATATACATTAATGGGCTCATTTTCGGGTAACGTAAAAAGAAAAACATCTATCTATAAACATCTATGTGATTATAAAATTCATGAAAATGTCAGTATGTCATTGTTTTGTAATATTTTTTAGAAGTGACAAAAATGACGAAAATCGTACACACTGCACCTTTAACGTCTGTTCAGCATCCTAATGTGTGTCCAAGTCTTTAAGGCCCAAGCAGGTTTAATTGATTATTCTGCCTCCATTGAACTAAACTGTGCCATTCCGCCAAATACCTGGATGACACATTACACACATCCTACCCTGTGATTGGTGGCGACAAGGCTGCTTTTTAAAGTGATAATCATAGTAATTTCACCATCTAAGCTCAGGATTTTCTCTGTTTCTTTGCATCTTTGTTCACTTTTCCAGAAGGAAACTCACAGTGCACATCTGTATGAGTGTGTGTGCGTGTGTGTGTGTGTGCGGGCCTGCGAGCACACGACTGTGTGTGTGTGTGTGTGTGCCTTAGCTTGTGGTGGCGTGTTTTTGGAGCGGAGGTGAAATCTGCTGACAGGTAGTGTGTCGGGAGGGGGACAGTGGCGCTTTTGAGACAGACACAGGAGACGAGGCTCAGTTGGAGGGAAGGAGGGAGGGAGAGAGAGAGAGAGAGAGAGAGAGGGAGAGAGAGAGGGCCTCTTTCATGTGACTCCGCATTCCACCACGGCACAGGCAGGGAGAGGCACAAGACGAGACATGCGTCCCCCCCTTCGTCACTCCCTCTGCCCTCCCCTCCCCTCCCCTCCCCTCCCCCTCCACCCCTCCCCTCTGCCGGTGACCTTAACATTTATCAAAGAACCCCATGCTGGAATTCCTCTTCAGCATCTGCGTCCTGGTGTGAGAGTCAGACACAGACACTCACACACACACACACATACGCACACTCAGACGCACACACTCAGACGCACACACTCAGACGCACGCACACACGCACGCACACACACACCAATCTGTTTTGAATATGGTGTTGCTGTGCAGGGCCCTGTCCTTGTTGTTCCCTGAGTTAAGGAGGCTGGCCTCGAGTCACAAACACACACACACACACATACACACACACACACAGAGAAGGAGACACGGACACATGCTGACACACACACTCGC